>JBBMJZ010014556.1:0-11135 GCA_037833815.1 Zingiber zerumbet | reverse complement strand
ATCCAAGTTTAATTTAAAAGAACACACGGTAGCTAGGAAAGGTTCAGATCATGTACAAAATTTTTGTACAGTGGAACAATAAGGTTTTCCGAGTAGCTACCAACAGCTTGTTGCGCTTGTCGATTGGCCAACGCCTTCTGCTATTGCTGCTTGACTATTTTCACTACTCGTGTTTGCATGAACATGTCAAGCTCCTCTTGTGTGAGCGTCACGGTGTGCAATCATCTAGCGTCTTCCATTTCCTCGACTCGAATGTAGGTTGCGTTCCCACAGACGACTCCAATTATGATCCTGCCCGAAAGTTGAGTTGACGGATGCTGGGGACGTGGCGGTCCTGCTGACCGCGAATAGAGTCTCTGCCTGAACCTGCAACCACAACCACGTCAGTGCCGAGCCAGGGAAGTGGTCCCCGGCATTGGCCCTCTGACACTCAAGTTAGTCACCGACGGTATGGAAGTAATGGAGCAAGAAGGAAAACATATGAATAGTTGCAACAACAGTAATCGCGTGTGTAAAACATACCTCCGCTGAAGCTTGGACCCCTTTATATAGGGCTACTGGAACGCGCGTGCATGCTCCCCAAGGCGTGCACGTCTCTCAAAGCTTACCATGAAAAGACATGTCAGTAAAGTATCCCTGACATACTACCTTAAGGAGCCGAGCATATCTCTAACATGACAGTAAAAACTTCTGTCGTACGATCTTCTGCTTGCCCATGTCGCCGACCACACCGTCTGTTGGCAGCACCATCTCCCAAAAGGATCTCGCCAATTAGCATCCAGTCTTTTGTCTAGTATTGGGCCAAGCGGAGGAGCCGCTCGGCTGACACTCCTCTTTCTGCGTGGTGCTTGCCTCAGGGGCGAGCGGGGTGGCCGCTCGCCAGGCCTTCCTCCGTCGGCGTATCCAACTGCTATGTCGAGCGGGCTTGCCGCTCGGTTGATGAACCTGCAACCTGGCCGAGTGGGGAAGCCGCTTGGCCACAATATTGCTATGCTCCTCGTTCGTAACTCCGCTTCACTACTCTGTTCTGAGAATTGGTGCAAGGCCGAGCGGGCTAGCGCTCGATGGGGCTCTGAAGGTACTTGCTTTTTCTAAGCGTCGGAAGCTCAATGCGTAGTCTAGCTGTGATGATATTGGCTTGAATTCTTCTTTATCCCGGTCGGACAAGTGGGTTGTCCGACCGACTGGTGATATGGGAGCGTTGACCATCTTAACTTTGACTTCCACTATGACATTGACCTTCCGCGGAATAAACCCCTCTTTATTATTGCATCATATTCTTATGAATTTCGCACCTCTGTGAATCATCAACTAATCAAGGGAGCAAGGGTGGGTGACCAATCGGGGTCACAAACTGGACAGATCGACAAACACTCTTCTAATGAAATATGGCGATTCCTCTGACCCATATCGGCTATGGAACATAACAACGGCTAATGTCCTTACACGATGACTGTTTACAGAAAGTCAGCACTATTTTGCTCTGGTTCTTGTTCATCATATCCAATTGATTTTCAAGAAACATTTGAGCTTGGCATATATTTAATAATTTATTTACTGCCTTTGGCATACGTGACCGTGCCACAATAATCACAATAATGATATTTAAGAGATCTTTATATCATGAATTTAATTAAAAATATGGAGCTTTAAGAATTAATTTTGATAAAGTTTAAAATTAAATTATATTAATATTTTTTTTATACTAAAAATAATTTTAAAATTTATTAATAAATTTTTTTAGTTATTTTATAAAAAAATATATATTGTTCCGCTATCAGAGGAGTCTTTATAAATATTTTGGATTGGCGAAGATCAAGTATATATTTTTACCAATTTAATATTAATATAAAAAAATTAAATTAATATTTTATAAAAAAGAGTCTATTCTTATTATCAATATTATTAATTGTATGGAACACGGTAAAAAAAAATATGATCATCTGTGAAGTGGCCGTGTTGCGAATGGAGCACGAAGCATGATTATTCATCAACCTCGACACTTGACACAATGACAGTGCAATCGTGTCACGAGCCATGGTTGAACACTCAGCGAACGACATGCGAAATTCGGCTACACCTGTAGAGCTTAAATAAATGTGAACCTCGACTATCGTGTCCAACAACATAAACGATGCTTGAATTTCTATATACGATGGATAAACAATTTCTGAGGGATCAAACGGTTTAAAGGAAAGGAAATTTAAAAATTTATTTAATAATTTATTTTACTTAATCTAGTTTTTGCAGTTAGTATTATAGATAATGCCTGCCTTTGGCATCTGGGACGGTGCCACAATAATGATATTTAAAAGCATGTGGCAACGTTTGATTGGGATGGTCTATTTTTTTTTTTATGATTGATTGATTTTAATAACCATTCCATTTGTTAAATAGATGAAGGCCTTTAAAATTAATTAGAGTGAATCAATCTCTAATCTATAATTTGTGAATAAGAGGATCTGTCCCCATTTAAGAGATCTTTTAAAATATGAACCTTTAATAATTAATTTTGATAAAATTTAAAATTAAATTCTGCTAATATTTTTTCTTTTCACTCTATAAACATTTGGAGTCAATACGTTAAAAAGTATATTTTTTTAATCTTTTGACTCAGAACAAGTATAGTATATGCATTCTTATAAATTTAATATCTAATATAAAAAATTAAATTATTTTTTTTATAAGAAAGAGTACACTTATTTTGACGGTTGATTGTATGGACACAGAAGTATAATTATTTATAAGATTAGGTCAATTTGTGAAGTGACCATATTGTGAATCTAACACGAAGTATGATTACTCATGAACCTTGGCACCTTGACAGCAATCGTGTCACGAGCCATGATTGAGCATTTAGTGAAACATGTCTCCTAAACGACATGTGAAAGTTACATGAACATGACTCTCATCAGTGATAAATAATATGCAAAGGTCGACTATCGTGTCTAACAACACGAGTATTGGTTGAATTATCTCAGCTTAAGCTGTGATAACTGTCTCCTTTATATACTAGTTACTATTTCAAAAGTTAGTAGCCGTTCGTAATTTACCTTCTCTGTATTGATCCTGGAATAAATTGACGGAGACATTAGGAATAAATGTATTCATCTTTCATTACCATGAGTACCATTTGAATTTATCCATATGATCCATAATTTCTAAGTAACATCGGAAGGTTGACTACTATGTCCAACAACATAAGCACTGCTTGAATTTATCCATATGATGGAGAAACAATGTCTGAGGTATCAAACGATTTATAGAGTCGGGTATCTTATGTTTACATTTTATTATATATCGGACGTGCAATTCAAACTCGAACCTAGGAAAGCAAAAATACGCATTCTGTTTTACTCAACACGTACCTTCAGTGTGATATGACGAAAAAGTGACAAAGCAAGAATCCGGCCCACTGGGGGCCCATCGATCTTTTGTTGTTTATATCGGCGGAGCACTTCCGCCTCTCCTCTCTTAACCACCGGTCCGCCGCTGCGCCGCCGACGAGCAGAGGTTGGAGGAGGAAGATGGCGCGACTGGATCCGCACTCCTACACTGACTCCTCGCACCCGCTGGTGAAACACGTGGCGCTCACCCTCTACTTCGATTTCGCCGCTAACACGATCCATGGCTCCGCCTTACTCACCCTCCCCGCCGCCCACACCGGCCATCTCCTCCTGGATACCCGCTCGCTCCTTGTCCATTCCGTCATCGATCCCGTTTCCGGCGCCCCTATTCCCTTTTCCTTCCCTTCGTCAGACGACCCCGTCTTCGGCCGGCCCCTCTCCCTTTCCCTCTCCGCTCAATCGGCCGCCCTCGTCGTCTTCTCTACCTCCCCTTCCTCCTCCGCTCTCCAGTGGCTCTCCCCAGCCCAGACCGCTTCCAAGGCTTACCCCTTCGTCTACACTCAGTGCCAGTCCATCCACGCCCGCTCCATCTTCCCTTGTCAGGACACCCCTGCCGCCCGCCTCACCTTCTCTGCTCGCCTCAATCTCCCCAGTCCCCTCACCGCCGTCATGGCAGCGGCACGTGCTGCTGACACCCGCGATCCGATCGCTGGTGAGGCCGGTCCCGCCTGCTCCGACGCCCTCTGGTGTTCTCCCGGCCGCGCCGTGGAGGAGTTCGTGATGGATCGCCCCATCCCAGCCTACCTTTTCGCCTTTGCGGCTGGGTGCATCGCCTCCCGCGACGTCGGGCCCCGCACTCGCGTCCATGCCGAGGGTGGTCTGGTGCTTCTCGATGCCGCTGCCAGGGAGTTCGCCGGCGCTGAGGACATGATCCGAGCTGGGGAGGCGCTTTTCGGGCCATATGAGTGGGGGCGCTTCGACCTCCTCGTACTTCCCCCTAGTTTCCCCTACGGTGGCATGGAGAACCCCATGATGGTCTTTTTGACACCCACTGTCATCAAGGGGGACGCCTCCGGCGCTCAGGTGGTCGCCCATGAGCTCGCCCACAGCTGGACTGGCAACCTAATCACCAACAAGACCAACGAGCACTTCTGGCTCAATGAGGTTACCTAATTGTGAACATAAAAACAGATTTTTTTTTCTTCTTGTTCTTCAGTTTCTTTGAATCATTCATACAATGATGCATCAAAACTACAATTTTTATGTGCTCAAAGTTCTTCTGGTTCCTTTATGATCCTTATCGACACATCAATAATTTGTTTCTTTGTGGTATTTGTATAGGGATTTACAACATATGCTGAAAGGAGGATTGTAGAGGTGGTTCAAGGGGAGGAACGGGCAGTTCTGAACACAGGCATTGGATGGAAGGGATTGAATGAAGAAATGGAAAGGTTTGCAGACAACATGGAGTTCACTAAGCTGAAGCCCAACCTTGAAGGAATCGACCCTGATGAAGTCTACTCCCAAGTTCCATATGAGAAAGGTTTCCAGTTCCTCTGGCGTATTGAACGGCAGGTCTCAATCTGATTACTTCCTCATTGAGTATACCTGTTATCAGGCACTGCTAAAATTTCTATGGTTTCCTTTTTCAGATTGGCCGTCCCGCTTTCGATGTATTTGTGAAGAAATATATAGCTACATTTAAGTTCCAATCTATCGATACAGAAACATTTCTTGAATTTCTAAAGGTGAATGTTCCTGGTATAGAAAATCAGATTGACTTGAAGCTGTGGGTGGAGGGTACAGGGATCCCCCCAGATGCTATGGAGCCAGTGTCTACAATCTACTCAAAAATTGTGTCCTTGGCCAATGAGTTTAAGCAAGGTAAAATTCCGAAAGAAGAAGAAGTCACAGACTGGAGCGGGCAAGAGTGGGAACTATATATTGAAAATCTGCCCAAGTCTGTTGAAGCATCTCAGGTATCGTGCTCCCAAAGATGCTTTTCTCTCTTCTGGTATCAAGAGAATATTGACACCTCAATTAGCATGTAGAATTGCAACTTACATATGAAATTATCAAACTAATATTTTTTAAAAGATCCAATTAATCGTTCACTTTTCAATATAGGGTGAGTGAAAGGGATTATAATTGCCACATTAGAGGTGATGGGCAAACCCTTAAGTTGGTTTATTTAATATTGAAATTTTCTACAGATGCATAGTTCGGAAATCTAGCTAAATACTTGTAGTTCCCAGAGGAAAATTATGGTAGATAATTTGGTAGAGAAAATTCTCTTTCTTTTACTCCTTTAGTTGCATTTAGATGTGCTATGTTAGTTTTCTTGTACCTTGAGATTGCTTTTGTGTGTTTATATTCATCAATGTAGAAGGTTGTCAAGATTGAGATTCTATCCAGGAACATGAAGAGGACTATAGCTTCAGATTGTAGGATTGAAGTGTAGGATTGTAGATGTTAGAACTGTATTTGACATTTTGAAGTTGTCATTATGTATTAAGTTTAGTATTAATATGAACATTTTACAATAGGAAGATGATAACCTAATACTGATTCTAGTTGGGATCTAGATTGCTTATGGTGATTGCAATCATAAGATCCTAAGCTTCAACTCATGGTCTTGACTACTATGCCCATCATCTGTACAACAACATGATACCCATCACAGATCTTCTATATGTATCTAGGTTTGTAAATGTTGAGTTTTGCCTTTCAATAAAATTATCTATGGAAATTTCATTGACGGTGCATTTGATTGATTTTCGTGAGAGAATAATGAATATTAGGATTCAACAAATTGTATGTTGAGCAGCATACAAAAAATAAGTGAAAACTAACAATTTAGATTGACTAGTTAATTCATATCCAAAATAATCTAATATATTACATGATGCCATCCAAATATGAAGTTTAAATTTTGAATCAATTGCATAGTTGCACCCAACATTAAGTTCACAATCATTCCTAAACTAAGCCTCCCAGGCTTGGTATGGTGGTAAGAGGCAGGGTACATTTCTCAAGCAACTAGGGTTCAATTCCCACGCAGGGTGCACCTACGACGATTGAACTATTGGTAAAGTTGGGGTGCCACGTTAGGAGTCACTGCACTTCTTGGATTTACTTAGTGGGCAGAATGTGGGGCCAACCTGTCTACTCCAGGATTAGTCGGGTTGTAAGATTTGGATACTTGGTATATATAAAAAAAATCATTCCTAAACTATTTTGAAAATCAAGTGTGTCTATGTGTTGACTTACACACCTACATAGTCATGCATAATTCTTTACCACATTGCACATGCTTGCATACTCATGAAGTCGTATCTTGGTTTATTCTCGTCAAGTGTCTTGATTCAACTTGACTTGAATTTTTTGTTAATAGTGCTTATTATAAACAAGGGACAAATACTTTCCTTCTCAAATGTAAACTAGGAACAACATTATCAATAACATTGAATAAATAAAAATTTTAATTATAGATTTTCCTGCTCTTCACCATGTGCCCCTTAGGCTAAGAGATAAGTTTTATGAGGCTCTGGCAAGACCAACAATGATCTTGTGCAGCTATAAAACAGCAGATAATTAGTGTAACATAAGATTGCTAAAATGGGCGTGTAGGGTTCCAATATATGATAAAATAAGAGGTAGGAACAACATAGATATGTTAAAAGACAAAATATTTTATATTTAGACATGTTGATTTGATTAGAGTTGAAGGTGTGAGGAGTAGTAGGAGATCAAAGATAAATCTTGAGGAGGTATGGATATTATTATTGATACATGTAGCTGATCCAAGTAGTTTGCCTAACGCCATTTGTTATTCTAATATGTTTTTCTTTCTTTATTGATCATGGCAATCAAAATTTGGGTGTTGCACTTTATAGTTACCACTTATGATGAAGCTCATATTGAATTAAAATGGCTTAGTTTTCGTTAGTCTTGAATGACTAATCCTTCTAGATTGGAGCAACACCTTAGGCAAAAAATTATCAAACTAAGTAATAAGACTTCTACTTGCTGAGATAAGACCTTTGTGTACTTAAGCTTATAATTTGACATCTGGAAGAGTAGTGTTCTCTCCGATGGCATTCCTAACATATTAACAAGTAAGAACTATCTTATATTCTTCCACCTTGTGGAAAAAGTTAATTAAGAAACAGGACGTTTACTTGCATGGATAAGCAATTTCAAATTAAAGTTTAAGCCCATAATTAGACATCTTGAAGAGTATTCTTCTCGCTGATGACATTCCAACTTTTTTTTAAAACAAGATTATGAAGTCAAGACCTCAAGATCCTAGGCTGTACAATTGGAAAATATTTGATGCATAAATATCCAAATCTTGACGAGCATGGTCCTGTATACCTTCTTCCTTCCTGTTTGTCAGGACAAAGCATGAACTGTTGATGCCGTCAACCCTTCATTTCTTTTATTCTTCATAACAATTGCTTGCATTCATGTGCTTTAAAGCTTGATCATATGAGAGCACAAGCATATTATATAATGTTACATTGCTGATGGCTTTCCTAGCAAGCAAGACAATAACAGTCAATAACCCTTCTGATATGAATTCTTTGATTGTGGTATGGATTTTTTAGGTGCTTCGAGTAATTCCTGCTCAGCCATTCAACTTTTTCCTTTGTTTTACTGCTAAAAGGATACTGTCGATACTTAATAATTCTGGAACAGAGACAGAAAAATGATTTCCTGTCATTCAAAAAACTCTCTGTAACTTCATGGTGCAGGTTGCTTCCTTAGACGCGCGCTATCGGCTAGCCGAATCCAGGGACTATGAGGTCAAAGTTGCATTCCTTCAGCTGGCGGTGTCATCTGGCTGCAAGGAGTACCATGGCGAGGTGGAGAGCACCCTAAAGCAAGTGGGAAGGATGAAGTATCTACGCCCCCTATACACTGCATTAGTTCATGGCACTGGGGACGAAGAAAAGATGTTGGCTAGAAGAATTTTTGCTGAGTCACGAGACTCGTATCATCCAATAGCTCAAGGTGTGGTGCAATCCATTTTGGCTAAGCACAGCTAACGAAAGATTGAAAGTTGAAATATCCAATTGACTTGATTAAACTGCTAAACCTAATTCAACTTGATTAGGGATGGTACTTAATGTTCCTCCTATATCTTTCAGAACTCAAGGGCTTGAGTACACTGCTGCCCTAACAAGCTCACCGACTTGCTTAAGTTATGAATGTTCCAACTTTTATGCATTTCAACATGTTGATGGTATCCTATACACTTTTATGTATTTCAATATGCTGATGCTATCTGCATTCTGAGTTTAGGTTTGAAGCCGTTTATTTAAAGTATCCTTCTATGCTGGACTATATGTTGCGAACCTTGATAGCATAGGTTAGCATGATTTGAAAGCCTGAGTGTCTCCTGATAGTGGTGCTGGTACAGTTCTTTGAATAGGAGGGAGGGAGCAAGGAGTGGTGGTGGTGGTGGCGGCAGCCACAGCTTTAGTTGGAGAAAGCTCGCTTCACAAGAGGTATCTTCACTTAACAAGAGTCGCCTCAAGCTTCACGGTATGTGAAAGAGGATTATTCACCTCTTCATGCTTACAACCCAATTGGAAGAAGAAGACATTATGAGCCTCAATGAATGACTGAAATCCTTGCAGGGGAACGGCACTTCGTCTCGATTTTCATTTTAGCCCATTCGGGAGCTTGCTTCACAAGAGGTCTCGTCACTTACAAAAGTCACCTCAAGTCTCACATTATGCAAAAGAGGAATATTCCCCTTTCGATACTTACAACCCAAAAGGAAGAAAAAGATGTTATGAACCTAAGGGAATATCTTAAATTCTTACCAGGAAAGGATACGAGAATTTGGTAAGAGTTTATTTATATTCGTTTAATATATAAATTAATTAAATGAATAAGTTTGAATAACTCGTTAAACTAAACGAATAAGTTTGAACACATATGTGTTTAGTTTGTTAATATTTATAAACAATGTTCATGAATAATTTTCGTGAACAATGTTCATTAATAATATTCGTGAACAATGTTCATTAATAAAACTATTATCAACATATTAAATAAATAAAGAAAGTTTTAAAATGAACAAATAAGTTTATATTATTAAATTCAATAATTAACCAAACAAACTTAAAATATTAAATTTTCAAAAAGTCAAATAAGCTTTGATTGAGAGTTTAATAATATCTAAACGAGTCAAGCTCAAGTCAAACTTGAATCGAACTCAAACAATCATTTCAATAGCTTGGTTTATTTTAGACGTAATTTGGCTTAGTTATTTTATTAAACAAGCTTGAATATCACAAAGCTTGGCCCATTTGCAACTCTCAATGACACTGTCTCTTGATTAGGCCCCTCCCTCACACCGATTGTGTGTTAGTCAATTGGTGGGACAGTAAATTTAAACTCTGAAAAAATCAATATATCAAACCATGATTCAGTACAACTTACCTTCTGCCAAAAACATGGAGCTAAGCAAAAGAAGGTAAACAACTTTTGATCCTGCTTGAGACTGTCGACGAACGAACCAGTGAGTTGACGTTGAAGTTGACTAAGTCGTCGATCACCCGGGAATAGTAAGGGTTGGTGGAGAGATTAGCCAAAGCCTGAATGGAAGAGAACAGGAAGGAGAGAGTTAGAATGACGATGCATTCCTGCACTTATGAGAGCAAGCGAACTTTTATAGAGTTGTAGTTACGCCTTCACGTTCGCCACATGTTCCGAGATTTCCTCTTACGTTACCCATGCTTCTTAGAATAAATGACTGTATTTTCCCATGTTCTCTGTAGAAAATGGCTACGTTGTCTATATCTTCCATGAGCAATGGTCCACGCCTTGCCAATGGAGTTGAGAATGGTACAGATACGAAGATTGTGCGGAGCCGAGAGTGGTGCGGAGTTGGGGGCGATTCAGAGTCAGGAACAGTATAGAGCCGAGACGATCCAGAGTTGGGAATGACATGGAGCCGAGGATGGTTCGGAGTCGGGAATTACTTGAAGTTGGAGAGCTTTTTTCTGTTGACTTTAACCACCACCTCAGCAAGACTATTAACTTCCTTAATTATGTGGCACCCTCTGATTATCTCTTTTATCACTAGTCTTCCTTTCAAGTTTAGTTGAAGGAAGCAAGAGTCCAACTGACTAGACTATGTCGACGCAGGTAGGCCAGCAAGAGGGGAGAGAATTGCCTGAAAAATAAAATATTTTTCCTATCTTTCAACTCAGATTAGTAGCACAATTATAATAAATTAATTTAATAACTAAAAACAAAAGAGACAGAAGAATTACTTGGTTACAACATATACGTTTGTTAATCTAAAGCAAATGAAAGCACTATAAAAACTCCTTCGTTGAAGGTGAAGAAGCATCTAACACTCGTTGAATGCTCAGAAATATGCTAGGAAATGAATACAAGAGTTGTTAAATATTTCCTAATTCCAGGGGTCTTTTTATAGACCCTGGAAAATGTTATCCGCAGCTTGAAAGTACTTTCAAAGTGGTCCAAGGCGCCTTTCATCGGATAAATTTTATCCGCCGAGGATAAAACTTTATCCTCAGGTAACAACTAGTGAATGCGCCTTCTAGCCCATGGAAGGCGCCTTCCACAAGGCAGACTAGGCTGGTCTTCTTGGCGTAGGTGATGCTCCGGTTATCTGGAGTTGAGTTCACTTAAACCTAACTTCAACCTTCCCTCAAGTAGACTTCCTTCCTGGCTTCTCGTCCCTCGAATATTGCGTACGTCCTTTTCGTCCACCGGTGTCCTCTTCCATAGCACCTCGTCCCT
>JBBMJZ010014514.1:0-11140 GCA_037833815.1 Zingiber zerumbet | reverse complement strand
CCAATCCAAGGTTTTGATGGCGCGCCATCCTCCCGCCGACACGTGTCCGTTGTCTTATGTGTGGCGGGCGACGCGCGACGTCAGCTCGACGAGGGTGATTGGCCAGCGCCGTCATGCACCGAAAGGCGTGCGCCGAAACGTGGCGGATCTAGCCGTTTTGTGTTTTTTTTTCGGAGTGCGTTTGGATGGCGTGGCGATCTTGGGCAGTATTGGGCCGACGTGTGCTTCAGTTGGATCAACGGGTATCTTTGGAAAACAAGCGAATGATTTAGGGGAATTGATCTAGTAGATTTAGCCAGTTTGCTTAATTGCTAGCTACTTAAATCTTATTTGGCTCTGCTAGATCAAGGCACTTATGCGCATAACCGATTGTCTGCAATCGACTAATAAAAAAAAAAAATTCAGTTAGTCCTATTAATTTTTTTATTAATAATTTTAATTAATCTTATTGATTATTTCTGGGATGATTCACCTGATTCCACGAAAGTTTTTCACTATCTACCGGATAAATCGAAAAGCACAGACAACAACCAGTCCAAAAGCCTAGCATATTTTGATTGCGCCTCCCATTTAGAGGAAATTTTTTTACAAATACGTCGTAGCAGAGGTTCGAACCGCGGATATCTAGAAGACAACATGGATGTCCTACCGCGACACCATAACCCCGGGGACTCTGCAATCGACTAATAACACTGGACTAGGGTGGTTGATGAGAGTTCATACCAATTTTTCTATCTAAAATATATAGTTTAAGATAAAAAATTACTTTATTAAATTTAGATATTTATTTTTCAATACGTTATAATGTTATATATCAACTTTCTTATTTCTTCTCTCTCCTCTACAATATTTAGGAAATGAAATTATTATCTAAATTTAGAGAAATACTATTCGTAAATGGATAATTTAAGAAATATATAGAGTAGCTAATAAAAAAATTTTTTAGCTATCCTATCTAAAATTTAGGGTAATTTTTTTTTTCTCTCGGGACGGTTTAGTAACTAGTGCATGAGGTGTCATCATCATGATGTATGGATTCGAATCTCAGTAAAACCGAGATACATGTCTTTCTTATATACTAATCATTATTCTAAAGATTAATAGTCGGATGCTCTTAGCTCCTACTTGTTCCCAGCTGTCTCGACCCAACCAAATCGATTTGGATGATATGGTTCAGTTGAGATCTGCATTCGGGGTAGTTTAGCTGATGCCCTTAGTTTATTTTGAAGCAAATTTAGCTTCTGGAAAACGGTGTGTTTTAATGTTATAATGAGATAATTAATTTAGCCTCTTAGAATCACATATCTTCGTCTTTTTGAATCATCAAGTTCTTATTTCAAGCACGACGGTCCTTCAGAAACATTGAACCGGCAAAATAACCTCTCGCGCTTCACTTGGGGCCTCGAAGGCCGGCCTTGAGCTTCTGAATTGTCGCCACGTCGGTCTTGAACGAAGCTGCAAGTATACTGTCGTCGATGTCCACCCCGAAGGTGCTCTGGGGAACAGACACAGTGCCAGCATTGGCGCTGCCGAATGCCGACACGGCTACGGCCACTCCCTTGCCACAGTTGAACTGGAAGTGCACGAGGCCCTTGGGGAACACGAACGCGTCCCCGCGCTGCAGCGATCGAGTGTAGAGCTTGTTGGCCGTGTCCACGAATCCAACCTCCAAGTTGCCCTGCATCAGCAGCAGCAGCTCGGCAGCGCGCGGGTGCGTGTGCACCGGGTTGACGCTTCCTTGGGGGTACGTCAGCACAGCCATCGACACGCTCTGCCCGTCCAGCGCCGGGAAGTTGCCCAAGCTGGCTTTGGTCACCGTGAAATTGTCCGGCGGCAACCGACCGCCAACCACCGACCGGAGGCCACTGAAGGCGAAGTAGCTGCCGTCGACGGGAGTACCCTCCGGCGGAGGGATGAAGTCCACGAGGATGTCGGGGTCACTCGCGAAGGCGGAGTACCGGAGAGTGCCAGTGGCTAAGAACAGGATCAGGAAGGCCAGGACTTGTTTAAGAGCCATGACTTTTAGCTGCCGGTGATGCATAGGTTTAATTAGCAGACGAATTTATAATACCCTTTGTGCATTGCCGTAGTGAATTGGTCGAGGACGTCCTAGAGGTGAACGAGAAGAATGCTAAATGCGATACCAAAATTCTCAACCCCAGCTGTTAAACGAATGCTTTGAAGTTAAAAAAGAAACAAGGCACCAGCTGACGGAAATATCGATCGCATGATGTGAAAGTTTTGCAATGATCGATTCATTATGACAACCAATAATTATTTTCAGGATTTATCGGATAGTGATACATTACCATCCATGGATTATTTGGAGCCATCGAGGGTCAACAGCACCTTGTACAGGTCTGGACGCCGATCTCTAAAAACCCCCCAACTGTGCCTTAGAGTTTTGATGTAATCCAGGTTAAACTCCGCAACCAGAATCTCCTCGTTCGTGTCACTTGCAAGTGCCACTATTTCTCCAGTAGGGCCTTACCCAGGAAAAAGAGAATGTTTATTTTCGCATATTCGATGTAATGGCATCAGCAAGAAAAGGAGAAGATAGGCCCTCGTATACCTGCAATGAATGAATTTCCATAGAAAGTGATTGTGCTATCACCATGCTCTGTTCTAATTGTCTCCTTTCCGATACGGTTAGAAGCTGCCAGTGGAACCTGAAACATCAAACCTAACACAATTATAACGACCGACGGAACTAGTGAGAAGGCCGGTGATGAATAGTTCTACAACAGTTTACCAAATTAGCTCCGGCGTGACCTTGCATTACGCGCTTCCAATGTTCACGAGAATCAAGTTCCTGGTCTTGTGGTTCAGATCCAATGGCGGTCGGATATAGTAATATCTCTGCTCCTTGAAGGGCCATAGCTCTAGCAGCTTCGGGGAACCACTGATCCCAGCAAATTGCTGCAGCGAAAAGGCACAAAGTTCCTCAAACCAAAAACACTTGCATAATAATGCAGTAATGACGATAATGCTTGGCTGCTAAACATAAGGCCAGTGTAAACGGCGTGAAGCTGCAAGCAATTTACTTACCCACACCAATCTTCGCAAATCTGGTGGAGAAGACCTAATATACAATGGAAGAGAAAAACAACATTATAGATATATTGATTCTGCATTAGAACATACTGCGCATTTGGTAATGCTATGCACCTTAAAGCCAGTGTCACCTGGGTTGAAATAGAACTTCTCCTGGTAGCCTAATCAGAGAATCAAATCAGTTTTTGATTAGAAAGGGAACTCATAGAGGGAGAATAAATGATGAACCCATCAATGCAGTAATCCCTGCCTGGTCCATCTGGAATATGTGATTTCCTGTATAATCCTAAATCTGTCCCATCTGCATCAATTATAGCTACTGAATTGTAATGAGCATTATTTTCCTCCTCAAAAAAGCTCACAGGTATTACAACACCCAACTCTTTCGCAAGTTGCTGCATCCTGCACAATCGAATGCAGAAGCAGGATATATGATAATTGTTATAGCTTCTTCATAAAAATCGATAAAGTTTAATACTTGCAGATATGTTCATTTCACCTTAGAATTGTAGGATGCCCTTTATAAGGCTTGGCACGTTGGAAATAATCTGCCCGTTGGGCTTGACAGAAATAATAACCCTCAAAAAGTTCCTGAAACATGACAACATGATGCAGGAGGTCAAGCAAATTAGATAAATTTTCTAACCTAATTAATAAGAAACAAACAATTTTGGCGAACAAAAAATGTACTAAAATAAATGCAAAATGCCATGTTTATTTATACCACCAAAAGTGTTTTCTAGGTAGGGAACATATGCATCTCCCGTGAGGAAGAAAGAAGAGCATGGCTACTATATGAATGTTGATTATTATAAAGACTAAGAAGATACTGATGCATCTCCAAATATGATTCAACATTAGAAAGTGTTTGGACTTTCAATACTCTCACCAACTACATAGACTGAAGTTACTCAAGTGGATTGGCCTCAATAACTTTCGAGGAGGATGGCAGGTCAAACACATATCTGAAGTTAAATAACAGTAAAAATACCCAAATAAAGCCAATGAAATGCCCATGTGCATAGTTTATAGAAAGCATCCGAAACAACAAAAGATGAAATAATGCTCCACAAATTGGAAGGCCACAGGACATACAAGCCAAGATTGTCATGGAAATTTTGTATTCATTAGATGCAGTTAGTTAGCCGACCCTACTTAATGGGATAAAGCTTGGTTGGTTGTTGTTGTTAGATGCAGTTAGTTAAATTAACATCTTAAACTGAAAAGAAAGAACCATTCTCAATCATCAAGATAGAAGACATTACCAAATTGAATTGGAATGTGATTAAATGAAAAGACAAGTATATTTAGGACACTGACATTATACTATGCTGAAGTATGAAGAAATTCCTTTAGGCACCTGAATAAGTATGATGTTTGCCCCCTCTTTATGAGCAGCTCTAACCAACCTGCAGAAATATGTTAAAAAAATTAATAAGAGTGAAAAATCAGTAGATGAATTAAATGGTATGGACATAAAGTATATCGGATCTAAGAGAATCCACATCAGAATCCTCATTCAAAATCGAAAATTTAGAGGAAAAATACTACTTTATTAAATTTAAATATCCACTTTTCACTACACAATACATCAGTTTCCCTATAATTTACCATATATTCATAATTTTTTATTATTAGATGGAGGAGAGAGAAATCTTTTATTATTAGAGGGAGGAGAGCGAAATACTATTTTAATGTTTAGGGAATGAAATTCATTGCTTAAATTTAGATAATTACTATTTATGAAATGTATATTTAGGGAATGGGTAGGATAACTAATGCAGATATTTTTTTATGCAAAATGTAAAATTTAGGGTAAAAGTTTAGTTTAGGGTAATTGATATGGACGCTCTAAACATTTTTCATTCTCCAAAGATAATGTTAATATAATGTGCTTTGGAAAAAACACTACCTACCAACTGTTAGAATTGAATAACAAAACTAGATAGAGAATTCCTAAAGATTGACAAATGAGATTTTAGTATCCATGTGTGCTATTTTCTTAAATAATTGACAACTATGGTTCATCACCATTGTTGTTTGTCTCTAATACAATAATTTATTTTTTAGCAAAGAAATTCATATAAAATGAAACCTCTTTGAGATATACATGCTTGATGAAAACTCAGAAAACTATTTGCCAAGGGATTCTTGAAATATAATGTTCAAATGTAAGTCCTCATAGGGAAGTTCCACAATAAATAAATAAATAAATAAGGATAGGTAACAAGATTTTTTGCACCAAAGACACTTGGAAAGATGTTCACATCAATCAAAAAATGAAAACAAAATCTAGGTATGCAATCGGCTAGGTTTCATTGGTAAATGACAAAGCAACTCCCAAGCCCTCATTATGTGAATTGCAGATTCTCGCTAGGAAAGTTATGGAGACTTAATTAACCTCGAAAAAGAACTCCGCATTCTTTGATAACACGTTTCTGAAATGAACAACAGTAAAGATCGTCTCAAGTAGTTTAATCATGGCTCTACCTCCAAATTTCAAATTTAACAGTAATCCGTTCCTCCTCCCCACCAACTAAAAAATCTTTACAAGTGTATCTCAAAAAAACTCAAAAGGAAAGGTTTCTCTTTCTATCAGCGAGAGGGACGGAGTATAAATATCCCCGAAAAAAAAAATAGACAGATATACATATAAAAAAAGAAACACACTTGGAGAATCTAGTACGACGAAGTTGATACCTTTCGGCGGTATCGACGTTCTCCGAGACAGTATCCGAGCAAGCGAATTGGAGAGCGGCGACGACCACCTTCCTCTCCTCCGCCATGTCTCTTAGCCCTTTTCTCCCTCAACCTAATTCCTCTTTCACGCTTCCGATCGATCTTCGGATAGGCGGGGCGGCTGATCGAAAAAAGATGGTGTGCCGCCGCTTAAGTGTTTTGGCCACTTAAGTGTTGGGACCCACGCATTTTACCCATGTTGGTGGTTCTTCTTGATGCGTCAATATAAACCGATAGATTAGAAATTATATAAAAATTAATTTTATGTTAAAATAAATTATTATTATTATTATAGATTTTTAAAATTACCAAATTTATCATAAATAAGTTAAAATAATAAAATCAGTTAAATTGTTAATTAAATCATTTTATGATACTAGTCTGCATCAGGCCACCTGCCACCGGGAATATATGTTTTATTTTATATATTTTTAAATATTTGATTAAAAACAAGATAATTTTAAATTAACGATCAAGAAAAGTAGAATCGGGTTCTTTTAAATTTGTATCCTGAACTACTATAACATTCAACAGAAAATTAAACTCTCGATTGAGGCGTTACACTTTAAACCTTCAAATGCAACAAGTTTTCAGTACCTGATTTACATACAAAATTTTAATTCTCAAGTGAATAAAAGTTCAAATCGTAAAACAAAATTCTAAAGGTTTGTACTATTGGATAATTACAGATTGCATCTGAGCTAAAGCGATTAAGGTGTGAGTTCAATAGTATACCACCAAATTTTAAAAAACTATTAAAAAAGCAGGCAGTACGTAGTCCCAAACGATTTTTTTTTTTTTTTTTAAAAAAATACAATAAAAAATCACAAGAGAAAAAGGTTTCAACATAAGGGAGAGGCGCCGTTCGAATTGCTACCATAAATTGCAACGAAAATAGACCTTTAGAGTCTGAACACAACAGTATCGTATCAGCCACAGCACAGATTAACAAAGAGAAAGGAGTTCAATAATCTCACTTAACAGCCGCACGTCTCTCGTGGCAAATGAACCCCAATTGAAGAGTACAAATCGCTTATTATTTCAGCCACATTAAAGATAGAATGGTGGACTGACTGGAGCTAATCAATAGAGTTCGCTTTCCTTGTGGGTGTGGATAACAACATCGGATTTGGGGTAGGAGACACAAGTCAAGAGATAACCCTTTTCCATCTGTGTTTCATCAAGGAAGGAGCCATCGGACTGATCCACTTTGCCCGACACCATTTGACCAGCGCATGTGGAGCATGCCCCAGCTCTGCAGGAGTATGGCAGCTCGATTCCAGCATCCTCAGCCGCATCGAGAATGTAAGTATCACCTGAAGCTTCAAACTCATGCTCAACCCCCTCTGGGTCAATCAGTTTCACCTTGTATACTGCCATAGCAGAAGCCCTGAAGTTGTTGGATACCTTGAGTGCTGATGCCTTTGAGATGCACTTCAAGGAGCTTAGTGAGGACGGGCTCTTAATTAGCTGAGAGGAAGGCTGGAGCTTGACATGGCTCCGAAGTGGGCAAGCAGATGAGAGAGAAGTGGTTGACATCCTGCTAACTGAAAAAGATGGACAAAGGAACAGGTCCTGTCAAAATGTTAAGAATCTAATCCAAGGGAATCAAGAACTCTTTACATGTATACGCTTAAAAGTAGAAAATATGACCTGCAAAGAATTTGAAGTGACAATCACATAAAGATTATTTGCAGGTTCAAATACCACATATCAAAAGGAAACGAAATGCAAGTGGCCAATAGAATTTTGACAGAAACACTAAGTAAATACAATATATTTTGACATCAATGCAAATAAGCCTACAAAATACCAGGAATCATAATAACTATCACTGTCATGACCAATGACAGAATTTGCCTATTAGCAATTTAGCATGAATCGGCTAGAATACCATGTCCAAAATGCTCTAGTCCAAATTGATTACAATAAGCCAGCAACTTCAACTGTTTGGGATTGAATTGTCACAACCTGCCCTATTTAATTCTTGCCATGACTAAGGGTGACAATTTCTGCCCTGTTATATTATCAACGGTTTGTGCCGGTCATGTCAATAAAAATATATACATGGTGTATGATTAACTAAGTTCTCTAAAGAATCATATTATATGACATAAAAAGTTAATAATAATTTTAAAAATGAACTATCTTTATAAATGGGGACAATTCATGTAAACTAATTTATATATTCGCGGGGGATTGGGCTGTTTTATCAGTAGTTTTTAACATTGCCAGCCCTAGTCATGATCAAATGTGTATAACTTAGCCTAGTATAGTCTTAGTCATCAACATGTGAGTGATAGTAACAGCATATGATGCAACCATTTCCAGCTAGTCACTTCATCAAGGCAGAGAATAGGCTCTAATATGATTCGTCACTAGTTAACATGAGAATATTGATTAGCTAACTTGAAAACCATGATCACATGGTGAAAACATCCCGATCTGGAGTTTCATTGTAGTAAACCCATATGGGCATCATTGCCCATATTAGTCAGAACAAAACATCCCAATCTGGAGTTTTGTTGTAGTAAACCCATATGGGCATCATTGCCCTTATTAGTTAGAATAAAACATCCCAGTTTCGCTGTAGTAAACCCATATGAGCATCGTTGCCCCTATTAGTTAGAACAAAACTCTCAGCTAAATGTGTCATAAGTTCATAGCAGCATCTGCCATTTCAGTCCACATTGCACAAATCACCAATCTCACCGTAGAAGACTAAAAAAGCAGTCGAGTTTGGCACTAACTACTAGGCCATGATTACATAGATTCCTGTTGTTATGTTGGATCACAGGTGTCTATGTGAGATAGAGGGCCCTTTCCAAATAGTTTAGGCTAGATAATAAAATCTTGACGCAAACCTTTGATAACCCTAATTCCCAATCACAAAACACAAACTTTACTAATAATAGAAGTGAGACTGTACGGGAGCTCTGAGAATCACAACATAAACATTAGATACTGCAATGAATTAAACCGCACAAGCTTGCCCGATAGCTGAGAATCAGGTATCTTCTGATTCTTACGCTCGTTGTAAAGTTTTCAAATAATTATTACCCGTAAACTCGAGTAGAAACAGTAAAGTAAATTAACCAGTACAGAACATATCCCCGAGACCCCGACAAGGACTGCTCAGAGCATTAGAAACACAAAACCCAACAAATTCCACAGGAGACAAAGTTTAAAGAAGGCATCTTGTTGTCCATTAATTTCTGTGGAGGAAGAATAAACAAAAACCAAATAGAGACGCGAAACAAGAGGGTGGGAAAGGGACTAACAAAAAACAAAGCGAAAACGATCCAAGCTGAAAGGATGAAAGCCTAGAGAAACACTACATGTATCCCATCTACGTACCGTAAAAAATATCAAACCCTAGGAATCAAACACGGAAGATTAATCAAGAAACAAATATCGGGAAAAAAAAACCCGGCGTCATCAATCCCATAACAAGAGCCAAAGAAGCAAGATCTTCCTTCGTATATAATAACTCCTTACCTTATGAATGAACAGAACCGCCTGGGAAGGCCGATAGATCAGTAGATCACCGGCGTACGACGATGAAGGAAGGCAGCGGAACCACCCAACAAGAAACGCAGTGCCTGCCTTAGCCAGAGTCGGTTCGCTTTATCGTCCTCCCTCTTCCCCCGATTCAATGTTCCGAAACCGGATATGGATCCTTTACAAGAAGCCAAACCTTCGAATGACAGAACAACAGCTGATCTTTCCCGTTCAAGGCTAGGAATGCATCATTTAACGGTAGAGATGCGAAGTTGTGCGATGCAAGTACAAGTCAAATTGATCTTGATCCTTAATCTAGCGGATGGCTGGTCACCCAAGGTTCAAACAACGGGTCTAAACCGGAACCATAAGGTGCGCGTCCCCACACGCCTCTGTTATTTACTCGGCCGCCTATTTGCATCTTCCATAGGTTCCACGGCTGCGTGGCCAATTGTGGAGTGAGAGGGTGTGATAATCGTCATTAAAGTTTTTCCTTAAATGGTGACCATCCAGCTGGCAATTGGCTTAATTAGAGAAACATGTGAAAAAAGAGAGTCAAATGCGGGCTCTTTAACAAAATAAACACACCTTATTCAAAAAAATTATTATAGGAGCTAATAGCTAGTTTTTAGAGCATCCTCACTCCATCAATTATTTAGATGTTATAACATCCCATTAGTATTACAATCAATGTAAGGATGTTATAACACCAATGTTTGAACACGTTCAAATAATTAAACGCATTCAACAATTTTTTATATAAATTAATAAATTTAAAAAATATATATTATAAATCAAATATATAATAATATATGTTTTGTGAATTTAATTGACATAGTGGGATCCATAAATAATAAATATTAATATTAAAATAAATATAAAAGTGTTAATATAATGTGTATGTGGGTATTATAATATTTTTTATAAGGTGGTGGGTATTATAATATCTACCAATATGGATATGGTATTTGATGTACTTTGTAAAAGTGACGTGTTAATTTTTATATATTCTTTTAAATTATATTAATTTGGAATGTTCATTTGATTTATGTGTTAAAATATTATTTTAGTTAGTTTATCATTCAAATAATTAAAATTAAAACAATATAAAATTACTATTATAGAAATTAGTAACTAGTTTCACCCTCGTACAAATTAGCATCTAATTTTTATATATTATAGAAGTTAGTTGGTAAAGTTATCAACTTAGTTTTTTATATGGTTAAATGACTGAATAACGTGTTATAAAATATTTATAACATGTGTAATAAATATTATTTAGAAAATGATTTACCCCTATGCTTGGATGGAATGAGCGGCTCATTAATGAAAGGGGAATGGATGAAAAGGAAAGAGAATTAAAATATTTATATTCTCTTCTTTGAAAGAGAGAGAAGGTTTATTAATATAACATGTGTTACTGTGTTTAGGAGAAAAATGAGAGTAACGAAGGTTAAATATATAAAATTATAAAATTATCCTTACTTTTGTTAAAACTTATGCATTCAAGAAACTAGTGCATCTTGCATACATTTATTGGTTAAGACTTATGTATTCAAATATTTACAACTCATTTGTTACAGTTGACATTGGCGTCGAAATCGGTGTCAGCATCAAAGTCGATGTCGATATTGAAGTCAACATCAAATTCAGTGTTGAAGTTGGCGTCGGCGTTGGCGTTGATGGATTGCGAGCATCGAACAGTACGAGTATTTTTTGTCATGATGCAAAGTGATCCTGTCCGAGCGGTCGGTCAACGGACGCTGGGGACATGGCGCTCTCTGCTGGCTCCTCGCACGATCCAATGAACCTGCAACAAAACCGAGCCGGGCGGGGTGTCCCGGCG
>JBBMJZ010014505.1:0-11140 GCA_037833815.1 Zingiber zerumbet | reverse complement strand
ATTTAAATTTTATAAAATCTAATTATAGATAAGGTAAAATATGAAAGAGAGCTAAGAAATATATATAAGGAAAAAAATGAGACCCAAAGAGAAGTTACTAAGAGGTTTTTTTTATATAGTGGAGAGATATATAGGGATTTTTACTTTTGACATGACGTTGACGTGGTATTGAAGCGTGTTCACGATTGAGGATGCTTTTAGGGCATCCATAGTCATAAACTTCTTGAAGAGGTTTATGCTCCACCACATCGCTACCACATCAAAAGTTAAAAACCTAAAGAGCGTTTGGTTTGTATTTTTCACGTTATTTTCTATTTTAATTTTATGAGAAAATAAAAATACGTTTGGTTTACATTTTTCACGGTACAAAATGCTCACTTACTCTTTTTAAAACTCACTACTATCTAAGGGCATCCGCAGTCGTAAACCTCTTAAAGAGGTTTATGTTCTTCCACATTATTGTCACGTCAAAAATTAAAAACTTTACTCCTTTTAAAAACCCCTCTCCATTAGGGCATCCGTAATCGTAAACCTCTTAAAGAGGTTTATGCCCCGCCACATCATTGTCACATCAAAAATTAAAAACCTTACTCCTTTTAAAAACCCCTTTCCATTATCATAAAACTTATCTCTTTTAAAAACCTCACTTCTTTTAAAATCCTCTCTCTATCCTCTATTTTTTTTATAAGCTTGGTCCCAAAATTTTGATACAGATTTATAAAAAAAATTATAAACCTCATCTATGTAGTGGGGGAGGGGTTTTTATTGAGAGGTTTATAGCATAAATGGTAGGCTATAAACCTCCCACTGCATATGCCCTTAACAATATTAACACAGCAATACATATAAGAAAACGCTGGCTCTCGCCGGTTAACGATGTGGGACTAAAATCTCATCTTTTTTCTTAATGTTAATTTGAGCACATCTTTGAACAATTAATTTCTCATTCACCCATAATCCGTTTTGAGCAATTTAATAGTTCAGATTTATCTACGTGAAACGTAGATTTCGATTTTGAAGTCAAACTTGACTTTCAACGATCGATGCCACCATGATTTTGCTTTGTAAAATCATATCTAACAAAGGAGGTATTTATCTCAACTTTGCCAAGATTTTAACCTCAGAGTCCATGATGACAACATCTCATATGCTAGCCATTAGACCATATCGAATCAACAAAGGGTGTGTATAATTTAGTCACGAGATGACCGTATTGTCATGACGATTTTTTGTACTGTCGAGTAGTGAGGTGATGACGTCAATAGGGCACCTCACAGTACAGTTGAGTAATATTGCTTCACGGCGAAGGGTTGGACTGGGAAGCAACTTTGTAAATCATCCAGCTCAGGCCATGAAGCCCACGCTTCTTACATTGGGTTTATATTTCTATTTTTTTATCTTTTTAACAAGGATCAAGTAGGTAGTTGATCAATTGTGGTAAAAAGATGAATACACTCGTCCTCAGCGCCCCTGTGAATCCGTCTTAGGACTAACATGGAGGAGATAAATCACAGACGGCTACTAGCCAGGCTACTAGCCTTTGGAATAGTGACTAGCACATAAGAGAGGTATCTTATCTCAGCTTCGCCGAAATTTGAACCCCAGATCTCATTATGGTAATACCTCATGCGCTAGTCATTAGGTCATTTCGAGGGGACCAAGTACGTAGTTGATCAAGTTGCTTATGGATAACTCTAACATGCATAAAATCGCCTTGAAATGATAGTAAATTGACTTAAGCAATTTCTCTTATCGAGTTATATCGAGCTCCAATATTGGATAAGCACTCACTTCACTTTCACTTTGAGACTTGTTGAAAGAGCACGAGGTTCAAACGGAAGGCCTTCCTAGTGATAACCATCATCATCTCCACTTCACTCAGTACTTCATTCACCTTTTTCTTCCTAATTCATATATAAATTGAGCATGAGTTTGATATCTTCAAATTCTTCTTCCAACTCCGAGAGAATTGAAAACAGTGAAGAACAGAGATGTTTTGTGGATTGCTAGGCGGAAAATTCTCTAAGAATTCCTTGGTTCTCTTCTGCTCAAGCTTCTCGCATGGCTCTTGGGTGGATCAATGCATGGCGGTAAGCAGGTCGTGAAGCTCACAAAGGTGAGGATCGAGCAGATCAAGAAGAAGAAGCAAGCAGTGGTGGTGCGCATCGACAAGAAGGACGTCGCAGGCCTCGTCGCTGGCCGCCAGGAAGCCAACGTCTTCAAAATGGTAGAAATCTTGAGTTTCTACTCTCTTTTGTCACCTTGGTTTGTTCCATGAACAAAGATGTGAAACAGATGGACGCCCTCATCCATGAGATGAAGCTCGTAGCTTGCTTGCTACGAAATGATCGAAAAGTTCTGCGATTGAATCGTGGATCAGCTTCCAAACCTGCAAAAAATAAAAGTATAAGAAGATCTCCTTGTTTGCTTCATCTGCCTCAATTTACGAGCTCTTGTTTGCTTTGATGAACACAGATTGCCCTGAAGAAGCAATGGAAGCAGTATCGACTGCCTCAATTTTTGCCGCAGTGAAATTAATTTTTGCCGCAGCAAAATTTCACGATTTGCCAGAATTACGTGATCTGAGATCTCTATTTGCAAAACGAGAATGGAAATGCATGGAGTCATCTGTGAATTCTGAGGTATTCATCTCTTTCTTTGTTTCCAGTCTTTCACTCTCTCTGTCTCTCTCTCTCTACGAATCATTCTTTCCTGACAGACTCCCCGGACCCTGTGCAATTCACTCAACCTGTCACATGCCCGCTCGGTTGTCGTGATTTACCTCCCTCGTGTTGGCCTTGGGTCGGATGCGGCGGGGGCGCTGGGTATGAGCGATTTCACCTTTTGCCACATTCTTTCCTGGCAGACGCAGTTTGCTGAGAAAACAAGGAACAAAGCTTTTTCAAGGGAGAAGAAGCTTGAGCTGATGAAAAATATTGCTGATGAATTCGATCCGCCAATGGAAATTGTATTACCGCAGCATGAGGAGATTAATGACGTTGTTCAGAAACATACCAGGGACTCCTTTGATCCAGACAACATCGAAGCTCACCGAGTCGAAGCTCATCGAAGCATGAGGGAAATCATTGCAGTTGGATCCATTGAGTCCTAACCGCGGTTGAGTCCACTCAAGACTGCCAGATTATGATCAGTTGGTTGCAAAGTTTTCTGCTTTGAAGAATGGTTGAGGCAACATAATTCCACAATCTGAATGTGTTTGTAATTTCCAGTATCAGGATAAATAAATTGTCAGCTCAATATTTTGATGAGAAAATACATCTTATTAATAACCATAGGATCGAATAACAGCTACTGAATTTTGTATAATACCAGAGGCCAAAACTACTACTGCATTCTCCTAGCCATTGTCGAGTCGACGCATCTAACTGTCTTGTATCAGTTAGAATTTCCCTCCCCAAAGAAACAAATCAAACATTCATCAATATGAATACTAGTGCCCAAGAACATCACTAATGTTGCATTCCAGACTGATCTGGGTTTTCTGCATCCCCCTCTTCTGGATTTTCTTCTCCTTCTTGCTGCTGTTCTTCCTCCTCTTCCTCATCCTCTTCAGGAGGGTCTTCTGGCAGTGGATGTGGCAATGGAGTCTTCATTGGGCTGAATTGTGGAAATATATCTGGTCTCCTGGGAGCCTTGGGCCTCTCCCACTCCTACATCAAAACAGATGGATATATTACTTCTGACTGTGCAAAAGGAAAACATATATTACTCCAACATACTAATTCAATGTACTATGACACAATGTATGCCATCGACTCATTGCAATCTTCATATTATATACTCACTAGTAGTTACTAAAAGTATACATTCTGTTGGAAGAACTAATCCTTTATAAATGGGCATTCACCGATGCACTGTGCAATGAAGCATGCTTAATATCATCTGATCTCTTTTCCTACAAGTCTACTTGCATGAAGATTGTCTCCATGACTTTCTTTCCACTCCCTTACACACTTTCTATTTTTCACCCAAGTAAACCAAGACAATTCTATTAACCATGAAATGAATAGACCTTCAAGTGGGTGAGGTATACACCAAAGCATATTTGCAAGTTACATGAGAAAAGCAGGAGGTTCTCAAAAATTCCAGCCAATATACAGATGTATGGCCCAACAAGAAAAGAGAGCACAAAACAAAGAAGAAGAAACAAGATGTGCTTCCTGGTGTTTTCTCCAAACACACGTTTGTAAATCAGATGGCAGAACACATCTATCCTTACACCTTACAAAATTGTACAAGCAATTCTGTTTTCTTACAGTCCACTACGTCCTTTATCCCACTTTGTAGAAGCATCTGAGCTCCAAGTTTCACACGTTGTTATTATGATGATCTCAAAATAAGCCTGTCTTGGAGGCAATAAGTTTGTTGGGAGAAGCCTAAAATATATTAATTCTGTTCCAACCAAAAAGTTCAACTCAACACATATAGAATCAAACTATCATTCTTTGCAGAATTTGTTTTCCTAACTTATCCACATTTCAGTTCTACAATCAGTAGCAATATTCAGGATATATGATGCTTTCTCATTTCTCTTCAGAATTTCTTAAAGTGGATGTTTTAAGTAAAATAAGAAGCCTGCAACCTCTACAATGTCTTCCAAACAGAGTTATGGTACAGAAACTTGTTTCAAACTGATCGTGCATTGGATTCTTATAGTATGTGAGGAGAATTCCTGAATATCATGCACTGCCTTTATCAGCCTTATCGAACCACATTATGTCCTCTTCTACATGGTTTCTGATTATATAAAGTGGCACAGAGCAATGGATAGATCATTGGAGGCATCCCATGGTTGCAGTCTCTGAGTTAGTGACTCCACTCATGTATGTCGGTCATTTTACCTTGGTACCTAGCCACACAGCTAAATATAAACTGTTGGATAACTCATCCACAAAGTAAAACTGTGTATAGGTAGTTTGTTTTCTGACATAAATATTACTGTTGAAGATTGATAGGACATCTATGAAGTGTATGTGAAAAGTATTTCACGAGTAATTAAATGTGATTTTGCCAATGTAGGTTGGTCTTATCTCTAACCTAATGATCCATCCATTTCCACTAGAATCTCCTTGGATGCCTTCTATACATGGATACACCTGTCCTTGGATGGAAATATGATTGTCTCCTTGCAATCTACCTCCTACTCCATCATTAGTGTTCCAAAAATCTAAGCACTAATGCTATGCTCTGAAAACTTAAAACTTAGATAATAACATGTTGCATTACCAACTTTTCATGTTTGGCTCAGCCACTATGTTTGCATTTTTGTACATTATTGCCATCTACCTCCTCACTGATGGAAATTTCCTACATTTCTTAGTTTCAAAGTAGAAAGAAATCCCAAAAATCCATAGCAAGTCTGGACCTTAATTCCCACACAAAAAATTTTGAATCTCACCTATGTGCCACAGTAAATTATGTTTTGAATCAAAATGGAAATCATTGCCACAACGAACACTCTATTCACTTAACCTAAACCACATAATAATCTCTCCACTCTTGCTGATTTTATTCCGAATAAAACCCATAAATTAGTGAGAATTCAAAGAAGGGTATCAAATTTAGCCTCAAAAGTGAACTAAAACATCAAATTGAACCATCATTCTCTCTAATAAACCAAAACAAAGGACAAAGGAACGAGCGGCAGGCATACGATTGGGAAATCGAGAGGCGAGCGACGGGTTTTCCTCTCTTCTTGTGGAGCCACGCAGACAACACCGTGAATCCTTCCACGGATTTTCCTTGTCGGCAAAAGGGCGCGCCCGCATCGTCCGCCCAGGCCCAGAGCCACCGCATGCGCCTGCTGCGGAGGCCGAGAAAGGGATGCGCCCGCTGAAAGACACCACGACGAGGAGGCCATATCTCGCCGGAGTGGTCAAAGCAGGGCCGATAGGTGGCGGCTGCAGCGGCGTATTTGGTCGGGCGCTTGGCCTCCACACGGTTTTTTTCGTAGTGGAAACGACGAGGAAGCGAAAGCGGAGACCACAGAAAATATGACCCAGTATCGGGTCGGATTCTCTTCAATGCCATCCGAAACCCGCACCGAAAAACATTTGGTCGGATCCGCAACCGTTCAGCTAATTGGGCCTAAAGTGGGGGCTTCCTAATTGGCAAAATCTTTGAGGCCCACTTTTTGTGTGATAATATCATCAATGAATTTTCTTTAACTAAATAACGAATTAAGTTTTAATAAAAAAACAATAAATCTTTTATGGCAGGTAGAAATGCACTCAAATCTAAAGAAAAAAAACAAGAAAAAAGTTACAAACAATGTCATCAAATTCACAACTTGAACAGTTCTGGGAAAAGGTGAAAGAACAGAAGCTACAGAAGTATCCAATGTTCCACTGGAATCCAATGTTCCCCTCTCTTTTTATCACAATTCTGTCTGAAAATAAAATTATAAATATTGTCATCTCAGAGTCAAATACAAGGTGAGAAGTCATCTGTTAAATCTCTGAATGAAGAAAATATACATTTATTTATGCCCTCATTTTTTTTTTTAATTGTCTAATCTGTGCACCAGCCGACCCCACCTAGTGGGAAAAGGCTTGGTTGTTGTTGTTGTCATCGTCGTCTAATCTGTGCACCTTCTTAATTGTGAAACCCCTGGAGAAAAAGACAAAAGAAGTAAGAAGTATCATTCATTGCTGGTAGCCTTTCACTAGCACTAAGGACTTCAATCATTTTCTTACTCTTTTGCAAAATGAATCCCTCTACAATGGATTGTTTAGTGACTTTTCAACTCAAAAATGTGGTTTTCATTGTAGTTTTTTATATTCACAAGCTGATATGCATGGAAAAAACAAATACAGTTCTCATTAGAAATGAGTTGTCATAAAGAATTTATTTATTGCTTATATTTAAACTAAGTATGTCACTCCCCCGCCCCTCATCTCTTCTCCATTGTTTATAGGATTTAAGATTTAAGATTCGAGATTGAATGAAAAGAATTCATTGACTCACTTTCCTTAATTGGACCGTCATCTTCTAAATCTTTTATTGATTCGAACCACTGGATGTCTAATTATAGGTAAGATGGATTATTCGCAGTAGGAGTAGACTATAATTAAAGGATATCCCTAACTAGGTTGCTATATCGCTATCATTCACTTGATAAGAATGTAAGACCTGCCATGTCCCACTTCCAAATTAATTCAAGCGCTTTCATGTTTCATTATTTTATGACACTTTGATATCAAGTTTTAAAATTACTACCACCCAAGGATATGTATCCTGGGTGGGTGCCTCCCATGTAGAGAGACGCTCACACTCATCGTCCAGGGTATTATATCTTACTATTTTATTAAAAATCTTCCCTCTTTACAAACTAATTTTTATGAAGTCTAAAATGAATTTACGTTGATATCCTTTTTTCTATTCACACTAAAAATAATTCCAAGGTTTATTAGTAATTCCACAAGCGAAACAATCAGTGATATAGAGTTCGAAACTCAGCTGCGGCGTATTATTATGAATTTTTCTCATCATTAATTTTCTCTGGTTGTTTTATATAAAAAAAATATAGTTCTTTTTAGTCCCACATCTTAGAATTGACAACCCTATGATCAAAGAAACTTCTATAAATATTTTAGGCTGATGATGTTAAAAAATATACTTTTCTTAGTTTTTTTTACTAAGATAAATATAATATTAAATTAAATTAATATTTTACATAGAAAAATTTATTATAATAGTTTGTTGCTAGGATTCTCTACCGTTAATAATTATTTTTTAGTTCTGAACGTAAGATGACGCGTCACTAATTTATATTAAAAATCCAGACTTCAATTCAAGGTCATCTGCTCCCACCTAGTCTGCTGGTCTCCAGCAGATAAATGTGTCCTCAAGTTGCATAAAGTCTGCATTTCTACATCAAATAATGCCCTCTGGACACGGCCCCATCGGCCGTACAATAATTAGCTCAACCGTACAATAATTAGCCCAATAATTGAAACAAATGAATATAACCATGTAATAGCTGTTTTATCTAACCATCCATGTAATAGCCGTTTTACCTAATCATGTAAGAAAATTTTTAAAATGAAAATAGCTGTTTTACCAAACCATATAAATAAATTTTTAAAATTATTAAATCATGTACCCTAATTTAAAAATTATTAAATTATGTATTTATTTTTTATTTATCCTTATCCATTAACAGATATTTTAAAATAATCGATTTGGCTCTCTATTGAACGTAGAATTTTAAGCAAGTAAGTGGACTGATTTTTAAATCAATTGATTGATTTTTCTTTTTTTTTTTAATCAAAGTCAATTTTAAATAAAATCAATTGAATAACCAAACGATTTTAGATTAATATGAAATTAATTCCTATGTGTTCATTTATCTCTCCTAATTATATCCATTTCCTCAAATATTAATTTGACATTTGATATATAAGACAGTTTTGCCTAAAATAGACTTATTGACCAAATGACTTCAGATTGATATGAAACTAGTTCCTATGTGTTCCCCTACATCTCTTGATTATATCACTGCCCTCAAATATTAATTTGACTCAATATTTTGATAGTAATGATTTTTTAAATATGAATATATTTGAAAATTTTAATACATGTTAAAAAAAACTGGCTAATTGACCAAACAACCAAAAAACTAGCTGATTGCCCGAACAACCTCGGTTTGATATGAAACTAGATCCTATGTGTTCGTTTATATCTCCTAATTATATCCATGCTGTCAAATATCAATTTAACTCAATCTATTAAGAGCGATAATTTTTTAAACATGAATTAAAATTTTTAAATATATTTATATTTAAAAAATTATTACTCTCAATATATTGAATCAAATTGATATTTGAGGGCATGGATATAATTAGGAGAGATAGATGAATACATAGAAACTAGTTTCATATCAATCCAAGTTTGGTCCACCAGTTGATTTTTTTGAAGATTGGCTGATGGACCAAACGACATCGAATTGATATCAAACTAGTTCATATGTGTTTGTCTACCTTTCTTGATTATATTCATGCACTTAAACTTCAATTTGACTTAATATATTGAGAGTAATAATTTTTTGAATGTAAATATGCTTAAAATTTAATTCATGTTCAAAAAATCATTGCCTCCAATATATTGAGTCAAATTGATGTTTAAAGACATAAATATAATCAGGAGAACTAGCCAAACACATAGAATCTAATTTCATGTTAATCTGAGGTTGATTTATCCATAAGTCATTTTTATTTAAAATCGGTTGATAGACTAAATGAAGATTAACATAAACTAGTTCCTATGTATTCGTTTATCTCTTCTGATTATATTTATACCATAAAATATTAATTTGACTTAATAAATTGAGAGCAATAATTGTTTGAACATAAAAAATATTTTAAAAATTTAATTTATGTTTAAAAAATCTGCTGATGGACCAAACGACCTCAGATTCATATGAAATTAGATCTTATGTTTTGGCTAGTTCTACTGATTATATCCATGACCTTAAATATTAATTTGACACAACATATTGAGAACAATGATTTTTAAATATAAATTAATTTTTTTAAATATATTCGTATTCAAAAAACATTGCACTCACTATATTGAGTCAAATTGAGGTTTGAAAGCATAAATATAATTATGAGAGGTAAATGAATACATAGGAATTAGTTTCATGTTAATCCGATGTCATTTGGTCCATAAGTCGATTTTGCCCAAAACTAACTGATGAATCAAATAACTTCGGTTTGACATGAAATTAGTTCTTATGTGTTCTACCTCTCCTTATTATATCCATACCATCAAACGTCAATTTGACTCAATATATTCATAACAATGATTTTTTAAATATGAATATATTTAAAAATTTTAATTTATATTTAAAAAATTATTGCTCTCAATATATTGGATCAAATTGAAGATTGAGAGCATGGATATAATCAGGAGAACTAGCCAAACATATAGGATCTAGTTTCACATCAATCCGAAGTCGTTTGGTTCTTCAGCCAGATTTGTTAAACACGAATTAAAATTTTCAAACATATTCGTGTTCAAAAAATTATTGCTTCAATATATTGAGTCAAATTAACAGTTGAGGGTATGAATATAATTAAGGAAGGTAAAGGAACACATAGCAACTAATGTCATATTAATCCGAAGTCATTTGGTCAACCGGTCGATTTTAGATAAAACTAGTTGATATATTAAATGTTAAATTAATGTTTGAGAGCATGAATATTATCAGAAGAGATAGATAAATAAATAGGAAAACATTTAGTTAATAAATTAATTTTATTTAAAATTAATTTTGATAAAAAATAGTAAATAAGTGGACTGATTAATTTAAACTTGTCATGTTTTGTTGTAGAACTATATTAATTTGACTATGTTAAAATAATAATTTATTGATAAGGATACAAAGAAAAATAAATAAATCGTGATTCAATAATTTTAAATTTATCTCAGTGATTGATTTGGTAATTTTAAAACAAAAGCTAAAGACGGAAAAACACAACAGAAGCGGCTTGTGTTTCACAACTAGTAATTTGATGTACCATGCATTATAAAATTAATAGTAAATTTATATTAAGTTAGCACTTACAACGTAAAGATATTTATAATATAATTTGAAAAACGTGCAGTACAATTTGCAACATTATAATAATATTTGAGAACTAGCTTCTGAAAATGAGGAGGAATATATGAGAGAAATACTTGTAAATATCAATGATTCTGTCCGAGTGCTGAGTCGATGGATGCTGGGGATGTGTCACTCTCTGCTAGCTTCTCGTACGTTCCGGTGAACCTGCAACGAAGTCAGGCCGGGAGGGGGTTTCCGGCGACGACCCTCCGACGCTCAAGTCAGGCAACGAGGAATGAAAGTGGCAGCGAAACTATAGCTACAGGGATGTGAACTCATACCTCCGACGAACCTTTGGGGTCCTTATATAGGACCCCGGGGGAGCGCGGACACGCTTCTCGATGTGTGCACGCTTCTTGATACGTGCACGCTTCCCTAAACATACATTAACACGGCTGTGTCAGAAAAGTGCGTCTGACGTCATTCCGCAATTGTCCGAGCATATCCCGGATGTGACGGTGGAAGCTTCCACCGTACGATCCTGTGTACGGCTCGACCGCCGACCATGCT
>JBBMJZ010014413.1:0-11145 GCA_037833815.1 Zingiber zerumbet | reverse complement strand
AATTTGATTCACGCCACTCCTTTTAATATTAGTAATGTAACATATTATGATATTATGATGTATCAATTTTAATTTGAGTTATTAATAGATCAATTTTTTTAAAAAAATTATATTTAATTATTTTATCTGATCCGTATCATTCCGGTCTGAGACTGAAATCTCGACACGGGTCGAAATTTTAAATCTTGGGAGGAACCCTGTTCACGTTTCATCATTCAAGCAATCTTCTAAAAATAATTACTTGTGATTTTCTCCTCTCTTTCGTGAGATTACCAAGGCATGTCCCTAGAGATTGCTGATTGAGGCACATGATTTATCATGGTGCTGCACCAATTGGCATGAGATTTGTAACTACCTTGCATTTGACATCTTTAAGCATGTCTTCACAAATTCACTTTTTACTATCCACTCCCCCTTATCTTACTCAGTGATATTTTTTTATCTTGTCCAAGGTCAAGTGCCTGCTTTCCCTCCCACTCGGGATAGGGAAATTTGATGGATACAGAATTGGTCTGTCCTCCCCTTTTAAGGATATGTTTTTAGCATGATACCCCCTCCCCTCCCTTTGTTCTGTCAGCCTCATCCTGCTGCGGGTGGGAGCAACACGTGTCCAGTCATTCTTCCCTCACTCAGTAGCTGGGACCTAAAGGGCATTCACTATTGGACCTCAGACAAGGGTATGACTAGATATCCGTAGCCGACAAACTGGACCTGATGCTGAAGGCTTGAGGGTTCCTCAGAGCTCAACACATGAGTTCTGACTGTTGGGCAGTTGACCATAATTTTTTAAAGTAGAAAAGAAATCCATCTTCTGTTAATTTATCCCCCACCTGTGTTTATCGTTTTATCAAAGCTGAGCCTATAATAGATTTCCGAAGCACCTTGTTTCCTCTCTTTGACTTCCTTCTCTTCTTTTCAGTTCCACAATCCTACAACCACCCAACAACTTCTCTCCACCTTCACACCAGGCACAAAAAAGCTTGCATGTATCATGTCTCAATCTTGTTGCATGCATGACCCACCTGGCACCAAACACTTTCTATTTCCCACCCTACAGAAACCTGTTTTCCATTCACACATCAAGGAAATTCAAGTTCGAGCCACTTATCAAATCCCTGAGCCATGTAACTGAGCTCTAGCCCAGAGGTGGGCAATAAAATCAATATATCAGGCCCAAATTAAAAACTGAATTGAGCCCCAAAAGCAGTTTTTTAACTTTTTTTTTATTTCTGGTTTTAGGTGTTCTGGTATTTTAGGTTTGGGTTGAGTTTTCAGTTTTTGGTATCAAACTCAAAAGAATGTGATCTGAGCCACTATTTATACCACATAATAGATTAGTTAAATTATATCATATGGTTAACTAATGGTTATATATTTTATATGTTATTTATAATCAAATACCAATTGTGCAACTAATCAATTGATATTTTTTAGAGGAGTTGACTGATCTTTTGCCATTCCTCTTCTGGCTTTTGTGTTCTGTTTTTTATGATCCCATATATTCAACTTAGTTGCCTGCACCACCCATCCCTGCATCTGTCGTATACCCTGTCTTAGCTATCATTTCTCATTCCATGTTGGCAACACAAGTATACTTGACATCCTTCCCGCTTTACATGATTTCACGAGATTGTTGCTTACGTATGCGTTCACCCCCCTTCCACCATCCCTTCTATTCCCACGATGGCAACATGATTGTATTTCTAGAGTTTTCTATATTTAAGTTTCCTATTAATCTTAGTTTTTTGGCTTTTGTGAATTTTTGGCGAGAATAATATAAAAGCCCGAAATCTCAGAAATCTTTGAAAATCCAAAATCCCCCCAAACCACATGACCCAATCTGGACAAAAAAAATCAATATTGATTATTTTTGGGTTTGTGTTTGTATGGGATCTACAGCTTGACAAAATCTAGTATTGTGTTACAAAGTTAAACAAAGTATTTTTAAATCATAACCAATTTAGAAGAACAGTTCAGTTTTAATCTGTAATAAGATACTAAAATTTTATTCCATGTAGAACTACTTTATTGGGTAAATATGTCACACAGTTATACTAGCTTTACTGCTCGTTTTACTTACCTTGTTCTATATGTTGTTTTTAGATCATTCAACTGTTTCCAACTTTTGTTTGTAGAAGATAGGGCATCAAAGAGCTTTTTAAAGTATGGTGGATTGTTTTTCAGGTGAAATTAGGTGAACCTGGATACAAAGAACGATATTATACCGAGAAGTTTGGAGTACAAGAACCAAAACTGATTGACAATGTCAAAAGAGATGTCGTGAGTCACTTTAAATTTTTTGCTCTTTGTATAAGATCGAAGTGACCATATGCCTCATAAAACTTTGCACTGCATTAAACTCATCCAATAGAGGTGTTTGCTAACAATAGTATGCAATCAGCCATTTGTTTGGAAATTGTGCTGGGAGACAATAGATAGGAGAGTATAAAAACAAAATTGTTATGTTCATCTTCATAAATTCTCTTGTTTTTCCCTTCCAGAATTGTGTTTATAAACTTCTCTGGCATTGATATTGTTTTTATTCCAAATGTAACTAAATATTGTTTGAAGCAGCTGCTTCTTCCTTCCAAAATATTGATTATCAACTTCTCTGGCATTCATATTTTTTTATTCCAAGTGGAACACAATATTGCTTGAGGCAGCTGCCTTCTATCTTCTAATTATAAATTATGCTTAACTGTTACATTATGTTTTTGGAAAGTGAAAGGAGCTATCAACCGATGCAACCCTTTTTAGTCCAATTTTTTTTTTCTAACACATGCATTCTGATTTCTCAGGTACAGAAATATGTGGAAGGCCTTTGCTGGATAATGAGATACTACTACCAAGGTGTCTGCTCTTGGCAGTGGTTGGTATTTGTTTTGAGAGCTTGTGGCTGTAATTACTTTACTATGCCTCCTGAGTTTAGTTTTTCTGTCTCTTGCTTTATCCCAGTCTGATATTACTTGAATTGAGGTTTAAGAACTTTCTACTCCTTGTGTAGGTGTCAATTGTAAATAGAATGTGACAAGGTTGGCAAACATAGTGAACAATTGTCTTCTTAATGCCAAAGCAAGATTTTTATTGTTTTTTTAACGTAATGCAATAAACATGATTTCTAGCTTAGTGTCTTTTGCTCTGTATACCAGTATTAATATAGAAATAGGTATCGGCACATATGAACTATATACCACTTCATGCATTTCATGTTAGTTAATTTGGAGATCTACTTAGTAGTTTTTACGGGCTTACTTTTTATAGTCTATTGGCTTACGTGCGGATAATTTGGTGACTGATGGGATTTCTGCCTTCCTTTTTCTCCAAAAAAGAATAGAAAATTGTTTTTTGATAAGTTGCTACACGCTTGAAAACATAGTCTCTTCTATTACTTTGAACACAACACCAATTTTCAGTTTTTTTGCAACTTAAAAATGCAATGAATTCTTAGTTGATAATTTCTCAATCTTTATTTTTTGGTAATAATGTTTACAATGACCAAAACAGTTTAAAACTGACAGATGTTCTTTCCAGGTTCTATCCCTATCACTATGCTCCATTTGCATCGGATCTAAAAGGTCTGGCTGATTTTGAGATCACCTTTTTTGTTGGTCGACCATTTAAGCCATTTGATCAATTAATGGGAACGCTGCCTCCTGCTAGGTTAGTTTAAATTCTGTGTATGATGGTTACATTTAGTGGTTAAACTGTACTTGAATGTGGACATGTTAAAAAACAATGTTTCTGTTGGTGCTGAAGTTCAAATGCTTTGCCTAAGCAATATGGGGCATTGATGACTAATCCAAAATCACCATTATGTTCATTCTATCCAAAAGGTAAACTTGTTACACGCATTGTTTTTCTTATTTGCCATATTTCTTTTCTTATCAAAATGCATTCCTAATGATAAAAAATATTTATATGCTTTTTGCCATTCAGATTTTGAGATAGACATGAATGGCAAACGTTTTTCATGGCAGGTGTGTCATTCTTGCTGATTATGTACAACTGTTTTTTAATCTAACCATTGACATGCTGCCTTACGGTGACTTTGTTTCCTACTTAGGGTGTCGCAAAACTACCATTCATTGACGAGAGGCTACTACTTGCTGAAACTCAGAAACTTGAAGACACTTTAATGGTGTTGATATGTTTTTTCTTATGATCTTTGATTCAGTATACAAAACATTCTTTTGAAACACTGACCATCCAATAATACTTCCAGGAAGAAGAGAAGTCACGCAATAGGATCATGTATGATATAATCTATGTTCATCAAAGTCATCAATTGACAGTGCAGATTGCTTATTTACATCAGACATTTTCCCATTTGCCAATTCAAGAGCAGCCGCGCTATTGTATTCCAATCGAAACAAATTTCAGGTTACGATGTTTCCCATCATTATGAAGTCAATGATTGTGTTGGTATTCTTTCACTAATGAACTCTAACCTTTTCCACTTCATGCCAGTGATGGAATGAATGGGTTCCTTTGTTTGTGTGAGAGGAACCACTACAGTGCTTCAATACCTACTCCTATTAAAGGTTTAATCGATGTTGAAAACAATAGAGTCTTGTAAGTACTTGTTTTGCAGAAATACTGATTCCCATCTTGGAATTGAAAAACTATTTGAGTTTTCCATTAATTAATGAAGCTTATGTTGACTATGCTTATTCCTCTGTCCTTTATTCTGTAGAAATGCTACGTTCATGAATCCTCTATATCACCCACATGTCCCGGAACCTCCTAAAGGCGTAAAAATGCCAGCAAAGGTAATTCCAATATTATGATTATGTGAATATCTACATATATTTGCATCAGTAATGTTGTTTATTATCTAATGATTGTTTTATAAGATATAGGTGTCCATACGTTGTTCTTCACATAGCTTTCACATAAAAGATAAATACTAACTGTTAAATGGATAGGTCAAGCTAATGCAAGCCTCATGTAAATTTTTCTGTGAATTTTGCAACGACTAGGTTCCAAGTTCAAAGCATTAATGGCCTGGATGGTAGGCTTATCTGGTATGGTAAGATGATTTGAATCAGCAACCTTAATTTTGTCTGATTATATTAGATATCTCGATGATAATAGATTAAATTATAAAATTTATGATGGTATGCACCGTGAGGGCACAGAAAGGGATAGTGATTTTTTTAGCCATAAGAAAGGTTAAGCTTTAGACAATGCTCAAATGGAGAATAGGAGCTACAGACAACATACAGGAACAAGGACGAGCTAAGGAGGGAGCAGTGTGTTTGCAAAAAGAGGGATACATAATCTCATACAGGGAGAGAGTAATATTACATGAGAAAACAAAACTCAAAGAGAACCTAAATTCCATTAATCTGAAGATAATTCAAACAAAGGGGTTGAGTCTCTTTCTAAATGTCCTGCATTATCCTAAAAACTAGACAAGAAATAATCTAACCCTTAACGTGGTGTATTAATAATTAATTCTAAAAAATAACTTTCCCTAATAAATACATTTCCTTATTTTATCTTGACTTCTCCAAATTTAAATCAAATTTTATTGTACATTTACTAATTCCCTATGTCCATAGTATTTTAATTATAATATTATAAAACCTACATTTAATTCTAGAATCTAAAATTATAACTATACAAATAATGCCAAGGATATTAGATTTAATAAATTTATGAAATAAGTTATTACATCTATAATTTTTTTTAAATAGATCACTAATATTAGCATTAGGTGTGAACTTGGAATTAGGGGTGACAATTTCCTCTGAATCCGATATCCAACCATAATGGAGGACGGTATGAAGGTAATTTTTAAACCCGATTAAATAATCGGGTATTCGGGTGTGGGTATTTTCAGGTTCAAGTATGGAGATTGATGTGACAAAATCCTACCCATACCCTACCCGCTACCTTATATATATATATATGCTTCCTGACTTAAAATCCATGGCTGTGCCTGCAATGCTTTATCACTAATTTTTCTTTCTCCACTGTTGCAGTGCCCTGTTAGAATTAGCAGATACAATGTTGTTGCAGCTACGGAACCATAGCTGCTACAATGTTCTTGTTTGTGGTGCTGCCACGTTTTAGCAGCTACGATTTTGTAGCTACTACAACGTTAAATCGTAGCTGCTACAACGTTCTGGTCTAACCATGCTGTAGCTGCTACAACGTTCTGATTTGTGGTCTAACCACGTTGTAGCAACTACGAAATCGTAGTTGCTACAATGTTCTGGTTTGTGGTCTAATCACGCTGTAGCAGCTATGATTTCATAGCTGCTACAACGTTTTGGTTATGTAACTGCTACAACGTTTTGGTTTTGTAGTTGCTACAACATGGCGCTACTATAGTAGAAAAATAGTTTAGGGTTTTTTTAATTTTGACAAGGTGTTGCTACAGTAGAAATTCTGACGGAGCATGAAAACCATGCATAGTTACGCAGTGAGAGTCGGAGCATATCAGCTCTATGTGTGTGTCGCGCAGTGAGAGTCGGGGAGCATATCAGCTGTGTTTGTGTGTTGCGCAGCGAGAGTCGGGGAGCATATCATCTGTGTGTGTGTTGTGCAACGTGAGAGTGAGGGAGCATATCAGCTCCGTGTGTGTGTCGCGTAGCGAGAGTCGGGGAGCATATTAGCTCTGTGTGTGTGTCGTGCAGCGAGAGTTGGGGACTCTGTGCGCGTGCGTGCTTCATTTGTTATTGGGAAAGAAAAAACTTTAGCTCCGAGTGGTGCAACTTTAGGCTTATTCTCAATAGCAACCGAATCACAAGGAAATGAAGAATCGGACTACACAAGATCAATTCCATTTTCAATCAACTTTTCGTTAAGCCATTGCTTGAATGTACCTATGTTCAATAAGAGATCTAGTAACTCCTCTTCCGAAGGGGATTTCTTTTTCTTATTATCCTCACTCAGTGTTATTTTTAATAATTTAATAAATATTCATAAATTCATTGAAATATTGTTTTTTTAAAAAAGAGAATTTTAGATAGTAATAGGATTATGGGTAGGGTATGGATATCCGATCCTCCGACGGATATGGGGATGAAAGTTAAATATCCAATGGGTATGAATATGAGTATGAGGATGGATATAATAGATGAGGATGTGTACGGAGGATATGAAAGCCGACCTATTGTTGCCCCTACTTAGAATATATACAACAACAAAAAAAACATTTTTACAATAAAATAATTCTAAAAGGTTGCTTGTGTGTTCAACATATAATTAATTAAGATCTTCAAATGGGTTTGCATTAAATCTATCTTCTAAATAAGTTGTTAAAGGTGCTTAAATTTTAAGGTTGATTTTGGTATATAGCTAGATTGACTTCCATCTATCAGACATTTTCTTATACTTATGTGCATGTATCTTTATAGTATGTTTACAATGATGATTGAACAAATCAAATTGCATTCCTAAACTTTGAAATATTCTCGTAATTAATTTTAAGTCCATCTTGTATATAAAGAATTAACATGGCAAATACATAAAAGGGATGCACGAAGCTTCCACTATGCGGGGTCCCGGGGAAGAATTCCTTGTACGTAGCCTTACCTTGCTTTTTGCAAGAGGTTGTTTCCAGGAACATGGCAAATGCATCAAATATGAAAAAAAAAAATTCTACTTAACAGGATAGAATTAAGTTTTAATTTTAATTAATTATTGCAGTATCATTATTCAATGTATTATCAAAAATAATTTAAAAATTGTCATTTATGCCATGAAAATGATCAATATTATTGGGATGACTAGAAATAGCTTGGGCAATATAGGGATATTAAAAATTTTTAAAGCTACTTATTCCTTTTTGGATAACCCAACTACCATCTATCGAGTGCAACATATATCTGCTTATGTATTATTGCTATTATTCTAGACATTAGAAGTTAAGGTTAGGATTTTTGTATTTCTATGAGATTCAAAAATATTAATTAAATCTTGTTGTGCTCTCATTAAATATAATTTTTTTTTGTGTCTCGAGCACATTGTCTTTCTAGATACTTTTTTGAATCAAAATTGAAGATAATTTTTTATAAAATATTCAAAGTTGCTTGAGTCAACAATAGAACTGGTGGCACAGATTTTACAATAAATTCTGTCAATCTTTTCTCTCTTTTTTTCTCAATTGCAAATGCAAAATTTGCAAGCTCGCTACCAGGAGGACCATATAGCATGAGCATTAGCTATTCTAGTCTTGTTACATGGTTGTGCATTTGTAGTATCCCTTTTTATATTGAAAGGATATGTAAACGGATTTAGTTTCTGATGTGTATTATTATATCATGAAACCCCATTTTCTCATTTGGTAATTCTGATTTGAACATCTGGGACAGATAACAATATATTAATGAAAAGATTATTGCTATGTAGTGCCGTGCTATCTTAATGCTAAATAAAAAATTGCTGCTTGGACAGATATTGAGACCATACGATATTAAACCTTTTCCTGGGCTGTGGCATGAAGACAACTATGGGCGACGCCAAAATAGAGAGAGGTATATTTTCATACCCTTTTAACCTGGACTCTCCACATAGCACAACTATGGTGCATATAGGTTGGCTATGCTCATCAAGTTGGATTTCGATTTTGGAGTGGCAACTCATTTTTTTGCTTTCAGTATTACTTGCATTTTTCTGCCTTCTGATTGATTTCAGGCCAACGCTTACATTACAACTTATGCACGTTTTCTGCTTTCTGCTTTCTGATCGATATTAATTTCAGGCCACAGGTCTCTGGAGGTATCTCTGGTCATCTTCTCGGAGAAGCAGCACATCGTCTTGTTAAAAATTCTTTACAGATTAGGTCCAACAATAATGCTGGCTTGCTTGACTTGGCATATCGCAATGGCCCACCTTTTGGCAGCAAAGTCAAACCTACTGGCCCACTCGGATATGAAAGAGGCTATTCTGAGAGTCCGAATTATTATCAGTATTCAAATACTGGTATGCAAGGTTTCTCAAACTCGAGGCCAAAACTTCATGACACCCAGTTTAGTAAACAAAACACAAGGATGCCAGAATCATCAAACTCTCACGGTCAGGCACCATATTCTTATGGCCAGTACACTGATATTGTACCAGATGTGTCGCAGCTGAGATTGGAAAATGGCCCAAAACAGCAGCCTCAGATACGAATGCAAAACCCTGGGTTTTCTGCACCGCAACAACAGTCCATCCTGGATGTTGGTCCACCTCCTCCATTCCCACCTATGAACTGGATCGACAAGCAAATGACGAGAGGTTATAGGAGCAATATTAGTAGGAATGAGCCTATGGACTCGCCTAGTGAACAAGTAACCAGAGGTCATTCTAGTGGATTTGGCAGGCAAGAGTTTTCATCCAGAAGCATAAACGATAAGCAGCAGCTGATACCAAATAATAAAGTGTACCGAGTCAAATCAGCGATGTCACAGGACCCGCCCAAGTCTACTTAGTTATGAATCTCTTTGTACGATTGCACCTTTGCTTCCTAACAGGATGCAGTTCCCATGTACTCTATATCCCCAGTATATTTAAAGTATAACAGATGGAGTTTAGTGGATGGATCGTTTATTCCCTCCCTTATGCTCTTTGCTGGCAGGCTAGCAGCTCAAAGTGAATGGAACGGATCACACTGGTCCAGTGTGTTAGATTATTACTCTGTTGTACGGGGGATAGCGCGTGTATTTTGAATTCCCCCAATTTGTAGGATATTTTTCTAGTAATTACTCTCAGAATTCTGCAGACTATTTGGAATTACAAGTCACATCCACTAAACTTTCGGTCCTTTTCCCTGTCGTTAAGCATTTTATCGTGCCAATTGCTCGCATGTTCTCTTTATCGCAGTAGATCTCAGTCAGACTTTCAAAGGTTTCAAGGATTGCCTAGCATTTTCGAGTTGTAGTAAATTTTTACATGGTTTCTGGAACGAACATATATTTAGTGCTGAGCATTTGATTAAAATCAAATGAACAAATTAAAATTTTTTCAACCTAATTGAATCAGTCGATTTTTTTTTAAGATTAAATAAATCGAATTGATTAGATATCAGTTATTAATTAGAATTTTAAAATTAAATTCATCAAATTTAGATGTTATTTAATTAATTATATTTTTAAATAAAAAAATAATCAAATGATGAATTTTAAAAAATAAAATTTGAATTAAATTAATTAAAAATTAAATTAATTGAACCGAATTTCTAAATTCGGTGTGTTCTGTTAATTTATTATTTTAAAGTTTTACTCTCTACCTATATTAATATCTATAATTCAGTATCAGAAAATACACTAAATTTCTATAGAGACTATAAAATTTATTCATAAACTGATGTAGGCAGTCAGGGTCAAAAGGAATGAGTCATTCTAACCAAGACTTAGCCCTTCACTCTCTAGCACTAAGGTCTTCAATATGAATTCAGTCGACTAAAGAACCGATCGGACCCGAGGGATCTAGTGCTCTACTTATGGAGAGATAGCTAGTATATAGCAGGTTGCCCCAAAAGTCAATTGGGCTTATCTAAGTTTAGGGAATAACTTCTTATTCATTAAGTTGCACAACATATAGTCAGTCAACCCTTGAGCCGGTCGGACTTAAAGAGACTTATTGCTTCGCTTAGTGCCAAGACACATGTTAAACCCGAACTACCCTAGCATCGGTTGAACATATGAGGTACGAGCATATGAGGTACAATTCCCTCTGTTGGGATATGACTGATGTGGGTGCGTGCTAGAATATGTTTCGTAAATATACGCAGCGAAAAATAAAATAATAATAATTCTTAATTATTACATCACACACACTACACGTATACAAGGATACAACATGCCAAACATGATCATAACTCATTAAATGCCTCCAGCGAAACTGCGACGTCTTCGCTTGGTCGACGCATGAGCTGCCGGGAGTCTCGCCGAGCATAGCACAGCACGAGCTGCACGTCCGACCGGATGCTCGGCCGGTAAAGCAAAGGAAGAGGGACTTCAGTGCTGAGCAGAATGTCGTCATCCGTGTTAGGACCGAAATTGAGCTAGAGGGGGGGTGAATAGCTCTTCTCGCTTCTCGTGTGCTTGGCGTTGCTTGTTCCTTGAAGAAATGACAGCGGAATACAAAGAAACAAAACACACACGCTAACACTAGGATTTTACTTGGTCTCCACCTCCAAAGGAGGTGACT
>JBBMJZ010014368.1:0-11148 GCA_037833815.1 Zingiber zerumbet | reverse complement strand
GGTGATTTGGATCGAACGTGTTAAGTTCCGCAGGAGATCCAAGTCTAAACCTAAAAGAACAAATAAGTTAAACTTAGAATCAAACGTGTTATGTTCCGCAAGTGATCCAAGTTTAATTTAAAAGAACACATGGTAATTTAAAAGAACACATGGTAGCTAGAAAAAGGTTCAGACCTTTGTACAAAATTTTTGTACAATGGAACCGTTAGGTTTTCTGAGTAGCAACCAACAAAGACGTCCAAAAGGTGGAGAGGAATACATCAGAAGATCAAGAGGTCTTTAAGCTGTAAAGAAAGGTATAACTAATTAATTATTTCCGCTTCATATTAGTTAGTTTATGTTCTTTGTATGGATCCTGAAATACCAACACAAGAGGCTAGCGATCTTGTGCTTCTATTGTAGTCTCTTTAGTTAAACCTAGGGGTTAGAAGTTTAAATATTCAATTTCTTTGAAAGGCTTTGACTAGGAAGTGGTGAATGATCCCATACCCAAGAAGGCCGAGTGCCTCGCCAATGACCTGGAAGTCAATCCTTAAAATAGATATTTAATTAACTTCTGTAACATGGTTTAACTTTTGAGAACACATGAGTTAAACATGGATTAATAATGTTAAGTTTCGTTTGCAATCCAAGTTTAACTTCTAAAGAACCTTCTCAATTTCACCATGATCTTAAACCTTAATTCCATAACTTAAATAACATGTTATGAGTTTTTGAAATTTACACAATTTTATGTAATTTTGGCATAAACTCAATGTTGAATTTAAGCATATCATATTCCTCAACAACAATACCAATCTATTCCTGGAACTCTCCTCATTCTGACCATATCCAAAATTTTAAAATATGAATATTGTACAATCATTAGTGTGCTTACTAATGACTTTAGAGATATCATAATCAACCCTAAATACGACCAAGGCACTCCTAGGATCCTCGTGAGTTTTACCATGCTGTTAAACCTTAATTTTGCAGCTTAGAAAATATGCTGAGTTTTTAAAATAAGACAGTTATATATAATTTTGGCAGAAACTCACTATTATACTAAGGCATATCATATTCACTTAACAATAGCATCAATGTATTCTTGGAACTCTCCTAACTATGACAAAGCCTAAAATTTATTAATTTAGACATTGTATGACTATCAGTGAGTTTTGATCAAAACTTACTCATGTCTATATATACTCCAGACTTTGGAATTTTGGATATGGTAAAATTCAAGAGACTCTTAAGATTGCATTGATCCTAGTTGGAGTTCATTCTGATATGTTTAAGACCATCAGTGAGTTTTGACTAAAATTCATTAATGGTTGTATATTGTTTAACTTTTAAAATTTCAAGCATGGTCAGAATTAGGAGAGTCCGAGAAACACATTGATTTTGCTGTTGAGTCAATATGATATGCCTAAATTCAACAATGTATTTGTGTCAAAATTATATAAAATTGTCTAAATTTTAGAAACTCATAGCAAATTATGTAAGTTGTGAAATTAATATTTGAGATAATGGTAAGACAGGAGACTCCCAGGAGTGCATTGATTATGGTTTGAGTTTATTTTGATGTGCCTAAGGCCATAAGTGAATTTGGCCAAAATTCATTGAATAGTGTCACAAATTTAAAATTTTAGATATGATCAGAGTCGGTAGAGTCTCATGAATAATTGATGTTGTTGTTGAGTCAATATGGTAGACCTAAGTCTAATAGTAAGTTATGTTAAAATTACACTTAGTTGTTTAAATGTTATAAACTCGAAGCATGCTATATGATTCTATTTGAAAGCGATGGAGATGACGTGCTAGGTACATGGCTCTGCTGTTGATTGAGAGAAGACTTCGAACTAAAGAGAAAAGGACTCCTTTTTCTTCTGTACACACACAAGAGAGAGAATAAAGGGAACATTAGAGCGAGAATTAAGGAGGGGGTCCCTGGTATAGACTCTCCAATGCTTAAGTTAGTATATTGGTCGGACAAAATGTGTAGAAGAAGAACAATAGCTATGTGATGTCAGGTATGTAAAAATGTATTACGTAAGTAAAAATATGAGCATACCTTGCCAACGGTAAAACCCTCCTTTTTATATCACCTCTCATAAGCTCCACAATAATGAAACAATAAGAAATATTTGGTATCAGAATATGTCTGGTGACGGAAGATTTAGAGCCTGAAAGATGTACAGTTATCTTTTGAGGAATCTTCTATTACAGGTATATAAATCATTTCTGATAACTTCTACCATCAATGAGGTGGTTAGAGAATATACCATTAGAATGTCAGGTGATGGAAGATATATAGCCACCTTTTGAGGAAGGTTCCATCACACTTATATGCTATATAGCAGCAAAATATTATCTAACAAATAGTTATTATTTTCTAACGGGTTGTTACATTTCTTGACAATGTTGTCCTCTAGAGATATCCCATCCAGATCTTTAGCTGATTGCCTGTATACTGTGATACCTATTTTTGAAGTGGGGGAGCCAAACCCCGGAAGATCCGATCGACACTTTGGACATATCAACCATATGTTATGAGACTTGCCCTAGGGAGTCTGACCGACCCTATGTTCGACCAAGTTTGCACTGAGAATTATATCATACATTTGACTTATATATAAGTGAGGGTGCTGAGTCTCGTAAACCCGATCGACATTGTGACTGGCCGGCCATAGCCTAAGAAGTCTGGATCAACTCTATGGCTGACTGACCATATGCTGAGTTGCCTTAGTGCTGCAAGATAGGGAACTATGCCCTGTAACCAACCAACCCTTTGGCCAACCAAACATATGTTGAGAATCTCATTAATGCTGAGAGATAGGAAGCTATGCCTTGTAATCCCAACGGGCCTTTTGGGATAGATTGCACCGTATGTTGAGAGACATTTAGAATAGGAGCTAGGTCCCATAAGTCTAATCGACCTTTGGGCTGACCGACTATACTCAGAATGGACACAAATGGAGCATTATATCTCACAAGTCCAACTGACTCTCAAGTCGACCGTTCTCATATCGAATGTCTCAGTCCTGAGGAGTGATCAGGAGCTAAACTACGTTGAGAGTGACACTCTGTCTGTCACCTCATTGTGACTTTGACCGTCACTTCACCTTCACTTTGACTACGATATAACCTTTGGTCCACTCGCAACATATCATATTACTATATAAACTGTGGAATTAAAATTTATGAGTGTGGTGAGATTTAAGAGTGATATGGTCCTAGTTTGCAATGACTCGGATGTGTATATCCATTAATAAATTTTGATTAAAATTCATTAATGAGTCCTTTACTAATTTCGATTAAAACTTCGTAAGATTTATTATTAGATTCAATCTAAATCAACATTAGTATATTCTTGAGATTCTCATGTCTTCAATTTAAATTCTGTCTTTTATTTAGTTGGTTGTGGTTTTTTTACCTTTTACTGAGTAAAATAGTGTTTTTAAAACTCACTATAATTTGTTTTATTAAAAATAAATATATATATTTTATAGTCTAGATGTTTCAAATAAGTGTTTCGGATAATTTAAATATTAATAAAAGTCAGATACATTTAAATGCACAATACAAATGTCATTTATTATTTATCTGTTGTGTTTTTTTGTATTTTACTATATTACTAAAGAACCATTTTACCGTGTGTTACAGCTGCGACTGAGTCAGGAAATGAATGAAATGGCTCACCCTTCCATCTAAACCGCCCTCTGTAGCAATCCAGGACGAAAGTAGGTTCCTCGTCCCTACCACTTATTTATTGCCCTGCAGAATTAATGATGCATATATCAACTTAGCCAAACAAGAAGTTGATGAGCTAACGCAGTTGAGTGTTGTTTTTCTCAGATTCAGTTGACTCTTAATTTTCTTGTGATCGATAAACAAACTGACGTAGAAAATACACAAATGCACAGTAATAACTTGAAGGAAAAAAAAATAATCAAAGTGGGTCCAAACGCCATTTCGGTCTCTCTCTGCACGCACCATCCGCGTCTGCTAGTTCTTTCAAATAAAGATTTTCGATCCAACACGTCGTGGTTTCTGTTTCGTGCCATTAATGAATACCAGATCATGTTTCTTGTCAGCCCATCCCACGCTATAAAACGCAGCAGCGATGGTTCACACAGAGCAGGCACCCCGGGAGCTGCAAACACTCTGCTCGCACTAATCATGGCTTCAAGACCCGGCCTCCTCACGGAATGGCCATGGCAGCGCCTTGGCAATTTCAAGGTTTCCTAATCCTCCCTCTTATGGTCGCTTTGCATGAGTATATAATTTCTTCTCAAGATATCGCAACCCTCTCCCTTTCCCCGTTTGTTTTTTTTATATATATCAATCGATACAAGGGTTCAGAAACTTAATCTTAGATGAAGTCTGAGATATGCATGACCTGCGAACTCGAACCTGCGTGATGAACCATAGCATTTTTTTTTTGGTCCTTGCATTTTTCGGACTAAAAAAAATCATTTGAACGTTCTCCGAAATTAAAAATGTGGAAGATTAGGAGTAAGGAAAGGCTTGGTGCCTAAAGGGTTGGTCGATTATGTTTGTTGCAGTACGTGGTGTTGGCACCTTGGGCATTGCATGGCCTCTACTTGTTGGCGACAAAGGAGAGGAAGAATTGGGACCTGGCGTACCTCTTGATCTTGCCCTCTTTGCTGCTAAGGATGGTGCACAGCCAAGTCTGGATCAGCATATCACGCTTTCTGAACGCTCGCAGCAAGCACCGCCGAATCGTCGACAAGAGCCTCGAGTTTGAGCAAGTTGACAGGGAGAGGAACTGGTGAGTTTTCATCCCCTTCCTGCGCGAAGAATTACTCATTGTAGTTATGTACAAGTCTAATACTGAAGCAACAAATCTTTAATAGACTCTATGCTCTATCACATGTGAATAAATGTTCCAAGATGCATAGTCGATCAGCATCAAATAAATGGTAGTTGTTATATATGATGAATGAGGTCCACATCATAAAGGAATGAAGTCCACATCATAAAAATGGTGTCTGTTTAAGTCTTTAAGGATGTCTCACCACAAAAATTTTCTCGGCCGTCCCCGTTCTCAATTTTTTTTTTTGTTTGTTTAAGAACACGAAAAAATAAGAGATGAAAAATACCGTCTGAAAAACAAATGAACTTTATTATTAAGTTTGCCTTTTGATTTTATAGGTCACTCTAGTTAATTAAGATTCTTTAAGAAATTTGTTTATGCCATCTGACCTCGAATCGAGGTTGAATAGCATGCATCTTTGGTGTTGTTTAAGTCTGCCTGCGATTTAATGGGAGTTACAAAAGTTTAAGTTTCATTTCATCCAAGCATATAATAAAAGTTAAAACTTGGCTTCTTTTGTAGAACTTCTCGAAATAAAAATTATTTTCACATAGTTTTTCAAAATACGAAGAAGGAAGAAGAAAAAAGAGCTTTGTTGGGGTTTTCATGTGGAAATTTAGTCGAACAATTAGATTGCGGAGAGGAATATAGGCTTTTTACATGAAGCTATGCGTCGGTGAAAGGTGGATTCAGTGGGGGGCACCATGATAAGGACAATGGTAAATCATGCGCAAATATCATGATCTAGATCATGTGCAACACATGTGAGTGATGCAGTTCGCTTACTTTTTTTGTGTATGCACTAATGTGTGATAGATACATTCACCCAAAGTGTCGTCATGTTATTAGCGAGATTTAAATGACTGATGAGATGTAATGGCGGGGTTTTGTTTTTGAGCTTTGCGCATGTGCATCTTTATGGTCTAGTGGATGGATTTGAGTGAACTTAAGTAGATATTTATAAAGTAGGCATATGATATTTATCAAACATGAGCAAAAACGTGAGTGTGGTCATGTGGAGTTCATGGTCAACACTTAACGCAGAAAGGTGAAGGAATGATGGTTAATTTCATTGAGTGGTTCCTACTTCCTACTTCCTTCCGATGTTTCTCTTGTCGTTGCTTTTTCATTTGTTGGCGAATTACTTGAACAAGAAGAGCATGCATGCGTGCAACAGGGATGACCAAATCATCTTCAATGGGTTACTGTTTTATCTTGCCTTCATGTACATTCCATCTGGAAGAAACCTCCCGCTGTGGAGATCCGATGGAGCACTGCTGATAGCATTACTCCATATGGGTCCTGTGGAGTTCCTCTATTACTGGTTTCACAGAGCCCTGCACCATCATTTCCTCTACACTCGCTACCATTCCCACCACCATGCATCAATTGTTACCGAGCCAACCACATGTAAGTCATACATTCTTCTCCTCTTTTAAGAATACTTATTAATACTTGACGTCTGAGTGATTTTCCTTTTGACAGCCGTTATCCATCCGTTCGCGGAGCATATAGTGTATTTTTTGCTTTTTTCCATTCCACCGTTGACAGCTACACTTTGTGGAACTGCCTCCATAGTTTCGATGATCGGGTATATTGCATATATTGATTTCATGAACAATTTGGGCCATTGTAACTTCGAGATCATCCCGAAATGGTTATTTACTGTCTTTCCACCTCTCAAGTACCTCATGTATACTCCCTCGTAAGTATATGGAGTAACTGCCTGTTCTACCCTTTTTTTTATTATTTATTTTGAAGCAGCTTCCTTTGATTTCCACCTTGCTACAGCTTTCACTCGCTTCATCACACACAATTTCGAGTGAACTACTCCCTGTTCATGCCATTCTATGACTACGTGTACGGAACCGTGGACAAGTCGTCAGATCTCCTATATGAAAGAGCATTGGAAGGGAAGGAGGAACAACCTGATGTGGTTCATCTTACTCACCTCACTTCCTTGCTATCGATTTACCATTTGAGAGTTGGGTTTGCTTCATTAGCTTCTAAGCCGTACGATCCCAAGATACCTATCTTCTCCTTGTGGCCTTTGGCATGGATCTCGATCATATTTATGTGGATAAACGACTCCTTCACTGTGGAAAGGAATAGTTTTGAGAAAGTCAAGATGCAAACGTGGGCGTTACCTAGATTCAAATTCCAGGTAAGAAGTTTTCAAAACAAAGGTTCCACTTTCGGTAAAGTCAGATCATCTTTCAGTTCATAGTGATAAAAAATTGTTCACCTTACAGTATGGGCTGCTGAGGGAAAGAGATGCGATCAATGATCTGGTCGAAAAGGCAATTTTAGAGGCTGATAACAAAGGAATCAAATATCTCACTTTGGAACTCCTAAATCAGGTTTGCTAATTTCTCTTCTCTTCTCTGGCAACGAATTGAAAAGGCAAATGGGTAAAACATATTTACTTGGGCAAATTTCCTTCTTCGTTGTTTAAAAGACTAATTGTCTACTTTCAGGCACAAGAACTTAATGGAAGTGGTGAACTTTATCTTCAAAAGTACCCCAAATTGAAATTAAGAATTGTGGACGGAAGCAGCTTAGCAGCAGCAATAGTTGTTAACAGCATTCCTCCGGAAACAAGAAGAGTCATCTTAACTGGAAATCAGTCCAAGGTAGCCTACAGAGTAACTATAGCACTTTGCCAGAAAGGCGTTGAGGTATGAAAACTTCTCCACAGAAAATCGACTTTACCAAACTGTAATAGAGTATCCATCACATGACAGAATCATTCTTGCTTGAACAAGTATTTTATTGTGACAATATATATATGCGCATCAGGTGACTATGAGACAGAAGAATGATTACTATATGATCAAGTCACAGTTACCAGAAAATGCATCGAGTTTTCTTCTTCTTTCAAACGACTGCAATGCACAGGTAATCCGGAATAGTCAGAAATCAATATTGCATTCTAGCTGATTAAAATGTTCCCAACAATCATACTAGTTACAATGTGGACAATTAGAACCTACCATGCATATAATATATGTTAACATCGGTATGTAATCCCAGGTCTGGTTAGTAGGAGATGCGTTGGAAGATATACAACAAAGAAGTGCACCAAAAGGGACACTCTTTATCCCCTTCTCATGGTTCCCGATGAAGAAAGTGCGGAAAGATTGCATTTATTACACCACTCCGGCTATGAAAATCCCTAAAACATTTGAGAACATGCACTCATGTGAGGTATGTTCCATTAGCAATGCACTTTTACCTTGATAAGCTAGTTTAGATAGCAAGAAGATTATGAGACAATTTCAAATTTTGAGGCAATTGCATGAGTATTGTGTTCTGGGAAACACCTTGCTTATACCACTCTTGCTTTTCACAGAATTGGTTACCAAGAAGAGTGATGAGTGCATCTCGAATTGCTGGTATAGTACATGCACTAGAGGGATGGAACTCACATGAATGCGGAGACAATATGCAGGATCTTGACAAAATGTGGGCTGCTGCTCTGCGTCATGGTTTTCTCCCCGTAAATTAAGCTTCATCAGTTGTATTAACCAAAACAGAATAATGGGTGCACCTCTGAAACTTATATTGTAATATTCGAGTACTAAAACCAAGAACCAACCTGCTTTCTTCAATAAAATGCTATTGTATCACAAGTATCATTAATCCTGTAGACGACTTAAATATGGTCCAAGCAAGATATTATAGCAAGTAAGATTATTCTTGGAGCTAACTTTATGGATCATACTTCATTTCTTCCTGGTTGGAAAATAAACTCTTTCCATGCAACTTGCAAACTTTGTGCTTAAATGCAGTTTTCCTCCAAACATCACAATTCAGTTTACATCCATCTCCAAGATCTATGCTGGATTTATCACTTTGCTCCGTGTCTGCTAAAAAATTATGAATTTGGCCTTAGTGACTTTTATCAAGTGTTGCTTCTGTTATTTAGAATGAAATATTTTATTTGTCATTGTTATTTTTTGTTAAGTTCACTTGACATTCTCCATTTACAATCTAAGAAAAGTCCTCGAGCACCAATGCACCATAATGAAATGGAAAAGAGACAACATCAACGACTTGGGAATAAAAATTAAGGCAAATAGATATTTTCTTAAAGAATATCAGTAAAAAGATTTGTTGGAATTTCCCAAGGTAAAATGCTTCAAAAGTATCTTCTAAAATAACGCAGAGAGGAGGCAGAGCTCTTCTAAGAAATCTTACTCATCTTTGATTTGAAGGGAGATTTAAACATTTCAATATAAACTCTTTTATAAAATGTTTTAAAAAATTATTAGAGAGGAGCAAAAAATGGAGAAAGACAGAAACATAGAAAGGCTAATATAAAAAGGTTCAACTAAGAAATTGTAATAAAATAGAGAATAGAAATAGAACAAGATTAAGAGAATAATTTCATATTATGTTGTAGACTGTTGAATAGGCCATTATATATCTGATAAGACCTTGATGATACAATATACAATCATTAAAGGATGATGGCACAGTTGGTATTTACATAGATATTTGCTCTAATATATCTTAGAATCAATTCTTAGTATAAAATAATTTATTGGATATCTAACCTCCCCATAAAAGGCCGTGGGGGACACATTTTCCTTAACAATGATTCATGACTCTATCAACAATCTGACTGTGAATGAAAAATCTTAAAAACATAATTTGATATTTGTAATACATTCCCAATCAAAGTTTTCACATGTTTTGTGTCGTATAGAAGATTAATTTTGTAGCGGATATATCGTTTAATATTGTCACAAAAATTTTGGGTGCAATAATAGTGGATAGGTGTGCCTTGGAGAGGAGATTGAAGGCAACTCACCATAGATTTAGCGTTGACAATAGCTTTGTATTTGGCTTTAGTAATGGAATGAGACATTGTGGTTGCTTTTAGAGTGTCATGCTATCTAGTTTTGTCCAGGGAATATAGCAAACCCACGATGCATGTGTTTAAGAGAATTGGTCTGTCATCGGATATTTATCTTCTTCCATGTACTATTTAATTATCCAAGATTAATAATTATCTATGATTTACCTCTTCCATATTAGCTTGCGGATGGACTGACGGAGGCGTTGGAAACGAGTGAATCATCTTTTGCCACCAAGAGAATGGTTTGTTGCTGCAATGATGTAGCGGTTAAATTCTTCCGACAGTTAATTAGGTATTTAAGAATCAAATTTCTACTATGGCGTGTGTATTGTAGAAATTTTCTTCCAGTGCGATGATAATTCTAAAAATATTGGCAGTTTGATGAACCTCCATGAATACTTTCCGATTTACCTAGATGATGGGTAGAAAATAATTCTAAAAATATTAGCAGATTGATGAATCTCCATGAATACTTTTCGATTTATCTAGATGATCGATAAAAAATTTTTATAGAATCGAACCGATTACCTCCCATATTAATAGGTTGGATAGTTGAATTTTAAAACAAAAACTCGTCTAATTTGTATTTTCATAGCTGAGTGACAATATAAGAAAATATCAATTATAACGAATAGTTCTTTTATGGTATAAAATAATTCTTCTATTACCTTTTTCAATGATGCTTAGTAGACGCGTTCATGAATGGAGGATGCAAGGCTAGGGGGTTGAATAGCATGTTTTGCCTTTTGTATCGATCTCATGCTCATCTATAATAGGCTTGTGTGCAACAAAAATATAAATAAAAATAACACAAACAAAAAACAATGACAAATCCAATTATGTGATTCGGAACACTTCGATTCCTCCATAATTTATGAATTTTCAACAGGTTAACTCCAATAACACTACTATCTTTATCCTCTTTAGATTACTTCTAAAGGTGAAGAAATCTCTTATATGTATATATTTTTATAGCAACACACAAATACAAAAGATACAAGCAAATAAAATAAAAGTAATACAACGAATGAAAGATTACAAAATAACTTAATTGTTTCATAGCTTGAGTTTTTTTTTTTTGGAATACTCTCTATGATACGGGATGTAACGTACAGACTCAAAAGATAACGTAGCGGTTAAAGTTAAGGTGACATAAAGGTCAAAGTCAAGGTGATCTGGAGGTCAAAGTTAAGGTGACGTGAATGTCAAAGTCAAGGTGACATGGAGGACAAAGTCGAGGGAAGAGAGCATTCCTTACTTAGCTTAGTTGGTCGCCCAACGCTAAAGCTCTCAGGCTCAGCCCGACCAGATTACAAGCTGCTTAGGAGGGGACTGTTGGAGCAATCCCAATGGTCAGTGCGACCATGTGTTTTGGTGTTTAGGCAAAAGGTTTAAGTTAGGTTCACCCTTATTATTTGATATGTGTACTTGAGTTGTGCAGGACTGCAGGATACACATGTGACTC
>JBBMJZ010014358.1:0-11148 GCA_037833815.1 Zingiber zerumbet | reverse complement strand
TGTTGAACTCACCCCCGTGGACACTATCTTTTTCAGGTACCAGGTTGTTTATGGAGTCGCTTGGAGTATCCTGCTTGCCGGTCCCCATGTCACATCAGAAGATCTGTCTCCGCCTTTGTTTATATTTACTTGGTATATGTATTTGTGAAGTTAGCTTTGTGTTCCGGTTTTGTGTCCGGAGTGTTGTTTTTGGTTGTGTGGTGTAAGCCTAGCCGGCTAGCAGTTCGTTTTGGTTTTCTATGTGTTGTCCATTGTATTTCCGTTGTGTTTTATTTTATCAGCCGAGTAGGCTGCATATAACTGCGTGGTTGTTTGGTTATTTTATTATTATTATTCCGGCCGTGTTGGCCGAGGTATATGTGGCTCTGAGGGTATTGTAGATATGTCTCAGATTGTCACCCGTACAGGGGAGATGTTGCCGAAATTTTTTCGGATAGAGACTCCCCCGGGGCGTGACAACATAAGGTTACTAGTAATTATGATTTTAAAAACTATTTATACACCTTAGCTAAATTGACCGATTCTATATCTTCGACCATGTGACATCTCAATCCTCTAGTATAAGTGTCATGTCTCCTATTTAATCGTCCCCTCAGGATGGTCTAGTGGCTAGCGCATGATGTATTGCTATTATGATGTCTGAGGTTCAAATCTCGGTAAAACCGTGATAAATTGCCTCTCTTATGTGCTAGTCACTATTCCAAAGACTAGTAGTCACCCGTGATTTACCTCCTCTGTATTAGTCATGTGATGAATTAGTGGGAACACTGGGACGAACGTATTTACCTTTTACCACTATGTCTCTTATTTAATCTCCTATTTAATCCCTAAACCCAAGTCAACGGCGTTGATGCTTGGCAATAGGCAAGTCAAACCAAATGCCCGAACAAACTGGGAGTCAACCAGGGTCAGCGTCAAACTGGGTATCGAACACTAGATTTTCTGTTTTTTTTTTCCGGTTTATTTTGAATCTGATTGTCTACGAATAGTAGGCATCAACTACCGCCTGAGCAGTTGCATTGCTGAAATTTATACCAAAATGTCTGCCCATTTATCTCACACCAATTGGTGATCCACTCCATAATAATAATAAATAAATTGTGTTAGATTTTATTTTGAAATTGATATTATGGATTGACTGATTTACCCCTGGTCCGGACGAAACTCTAATTTGTGATCCAATTGCAAAAAGAAACCCTAAATTTAAAAATGTTGACAAGGCGAACCCTCCGATTCGTTGAAAGGAGGGGGAGTTTTTCCTATATGAGGCAGGTAAGCGAGCTGTTGGAACAGCGGCAGAAGTAGGATCGGAGAGAGTGGACGAAGGAGAGAGGGGAATCGGAGCCAGAAGGAGTCTCCTTTTCTGCAAATCCATGGATTTCTTGGAGTCCTGTGGCGTCGAGACTGTCGGGATAGCCGTCGCCGGGGTCGCCGTCGCTGCGGGCGCCATTTACTTCTACTTGGGCAGGAAATCAAAAGGTGAGACTTTGGGTGTCTGTTCTATGTTTCTTGAGCCGAGCCTCGATATGTTTGGATCGGGTTGACTTTTTTTTTTTTTATCGTCGTGTTGTGGATCTGGCCGTCTTCTTCTTTGTATTACGCGATGGCTCGTTTTTGTTCTATTGGATATGTCTGTATGTGCTTTTCCTTCTTAGGTTCGCTAAAAGGTTGCGACTTGAAGTTTGTCTTTAAATATAAGATCTCATCGTGTAGTTTGTCTTTGAGTTGGTCTGATGAGTCGAAGTTTGAGGATGATTAGATTATGATTCAGAGTTGTGCCCTTTCTCTTCTTGTTCAACTGACTTTGCTGTAAATATCTCAAGGGAATGGGCTCTTAAATTGTATGTCACTTTGACTTGGCCGTGAAACTGATGATATCTTGAAGATGATGCTTAGATGCTATTACAAAAGCTGCAATCTTTCTATTTTTAAGTTGTAATGATTGTTATAATATAGTTTAGGATTGGACAGTGAAACTGGATTTTCTTTATTGAAAAATGTTTAAAATCTAATAGGCCCTTTTAATTATCATTATTTTGCTTTCACAGGCTCCTTGGATCCTGAGAATTTCAGGGATTTCAAACTGATTCAGAAAAAACAGCTTAGCCACAATGTGGCTAAATTTCAATTTGCTCTTCCTACCCCCAGTTCTGTGCTAGGTCTTCCAATTGGCCAGCATATAAGTTGCAGGTTTGTAACCTTTGTCTGCATGCTATATAGCCGAATGCTTTTTTATTAATTTCATGGTATTTTTGTTTGCATTGGCAGGGGAAAAGACAATCTTGGTGACGAAGTTATTAAACCATATACACCAACTACTCTGGACTCTGATCTTGGATACTTTGAACTTGTTATAAAGGTAAATACAGATCATTAAATTAAGTAAAAGGCAATTCATTTTTTTGGGGAAGGTAAATGTATTATAACACCAAAATCAAAATCAACACTGTACAATCACTAGATGTCCACAAAGCTCTAGACATGCACCACTAGATGTCCACAAAGCACCAGACATGTACCTGAACTTTGTGAAACATTCTCTCAATATATGGTACAAAGTCTCAAAAAGACATCTATTACGTGCATCCCATAAAAGAAAAATCATAGAAGACATAGCAAGGTATCGGGCCCTGATACGGCAACTATTCCCTTTTTAGAGCCTTCGGAAAACTTTGAGCAGCTCATTCATGTCTGAGATATCAAATCTGATGTCCACCCAACTCTTTATCTTGTCCCAAAGTGACTAGGTAATAATGCAATCAAAGAAAATATGAGCATTGGACTCCTCAGCTTAGCGGCATTAGGCACAGAGCTTATAAGATACATACGGCAGTCCGCTGTCCTTAACTTCCCATGCGCAAGCAGCCAAGAAATAAATTGATGCTTGGGCACAATTTATTTCTTGCTCAGTGTATATCTATGTCTTGAAAACAGTAGACAGATGGCATGTGCTGTGTAGTTGGGTAACCTCATAGTACATATATGGTATATGGGTGCATATATGGTCCTTATTAGAATAATAAGATTCAAATAGTTTTAGTAATTAATCAATGTAAACCTAGTATTGAAAACATTTGACATCTACCTCATAGTAAATAACCAAACTGCAAATGAGATTTTAGTCTCTTAAGTATTGATCTGTTGTAAAATTAAATAGTTCCAAAAAGTTTCAAACATTTATTTGCAAAGTCATTAATCTGTTTTAGGAAGGAAATTTTTACAAGATGACATTGTTGAGTTTCTCATACTACTGGTTATAGGGAACATCTATCATCAATTGACACTAGAAGTGGATTTTAGCTTTTAGTTGTGGGTTCAGGTTAGTTGACTCAATGAGTGGTTTCAATTCCACAAGCCAATTGAAATTTGAATACTTTGCATTCGATGCTACACAAACCATATAATCTTTTACTAGAGTATGTAAATGGTCTATTATCATAGTTATGCTGCATGTAGCCTTAACAAAGCTGTGAACCATGACATGCATATTTGAGTATATACCTGAGCCGCTTAACATGATTATATTGTGAACATTGTTGCCTATGATGCAGATGTATCCTCAAGGAAGAATGTCTCATCATTTCCGTGAAATGAAAGTTGGTGACTACATGTCTGTAAAAGGGCCTAAGGTACACTATACTTGTTCATCTTATTATGTTTCCATAATCTATCCTGGTATTGTGGATAATTATGTCAACAAATACATCAATGGCACCTAGTCCTTCAATTCCTGTATTGAGATGACATATGATTTATGGTGTATACAGCCTGATAATGTGCAACTCAATCCATTTTGGATCAGATCCAACTGACCTGATTCTTCTTATGATCGGCTTCTCCCAGAAAGTGGATCTTGAATTGCTTTTGTTATTGGTATTTTCTTGGGTTAAGAGTTAATTTATGCACTCCCCATCTAAAATTTGCAATTACTCTGTACTTTCTGTAGTTTTGCTTGGTTCTTATTTAAGTACTTCTATTTCAAGCTTGGCGCTACTGCATCCATCATTTTTGTAGAAGAAAAGATGCCCTTATCTCATGCTAAGGATCATTGATTCTAAATGAGGTCTCTAACAATGAGAAAACTAAACTCTAGTGCACTATACAGAGGCTGAGAATGCACTCTTGTCTTTCCAAGCCACTTTTCTAATTGAAGTTGAATATCTGGTTTATTTGTTAACGAAAAAGATCAATTGTTTTCTTTGTCTTTCTTTTTCATTTTTTTTTTTCATTTTTGAAGATTTTTTTTCCATTTTTGTTCTTTTTTAATGAAGAACAAGCATCTTTTCTGTAAAAAAAAGGAGAAAAGTTTATTATTCTAATATCCAAAAAGTTATTGATAAATATTTATTTTAATTTTTGTTTTCAATTTTTTGGAGAATAATAACTAGAATTGGAAACTTTCACGCTTTCCTGAATAACTTTCCTTTCCTTTATTGTGATTGCATTTTTTTAGTAAACAACTATCCATATGACTTCTAATCATCCCTTTTATACTTCCAGGGACGCTTCAAGTATCAAGTTGGCCAAGTCAGAGCTTTTGGAATGATAGCTGGTGGATCTGGCATTACTCCAATGTTTCAAGTAAAGAATGATTCAGCTTCATGTCTTTGGTATGATTGCAAATGGTCAAACTCATAATATACCATTTTTCATCCTAGGTTACAAGGGCCATACTGGAAAATCCAAAGGATAAAACTAAGGTTCAGCTTATCTATGCTAATGTCACTCATGAAGATATCCTTCTGAAGGTAAATTCAAACTTTTTGTTGCTTCTCACCTAATAGATTATACAGTAATTATGTTTCTTATTTGTTGCTCTAGTGCCCACCAGGTTACTGGTAGGAGTGTGCATTAGGTGCTACTTTTTTTTTAGTGTCTTTTGATCTTTTAAAATTACGAGAAAATTTATGGCATGCAGGAAGAGTTGGACAGCTTGGCTAGGACTTATCCTGATCGCTTCCAAATTTATTATGTGCTTAACCAGGTGAAATATTCCCTATTGATTCTCATTTGAAGTTCTATTTTATGGAGTCAATTGCAATATTATCTCTGATTCATATCTGGACTAGCTTTTGTCATAGTTTCTTAATAATTAAATTCATACATAACACTTCTTCAATTATAATTATTTTATTCTATGAACAACACATAATCATATTCTCAATAATTTATCAATCCATGTAAGCAATCGACAAAAAATGCTAGTTGGTTTGAATTATAACAAATTATTATTACTTCAACAAAAAACATATCAGAGCTGAATCTTTATCCACTTGCCAAGCTATGTGTTTCACTTCAAGTGTTCATTTGCATCCTCGTTTTTTTCTGAACATTACTATATCCCTTTTTCTGCAGCCTCCTGATGGTTGGGAAGGTGGTGTCGGGTTCGTGTCAAAAGATATGATCAAAACTCACTGTCCTGCACCGGCACATGACATCCAGGTAGGCATGAGGAACTACATAGTCATCTATCAGTATATGCAGTCAGTAAATGTGGGTCCTAATAGCCCGATCGCATGAAGTTCTAGAATCCAGTCAAAACAATGTCTAAAACCTGATGAGCATAGACCATAACCGGACTTTGTATAAGGTCATCCTCACAAGTGATAGGTCTAAAATCCTTGTAGTCAACCTCAATTGCTCTGATTGTGCATGTGTGTGTATAGATTTACATATTTTCGTATGTTTTCAATTGGCAGGTTCTGAGATGCGGTCCACCGCCCATGAATAAGGCCATGGCTGCACACCTGGATGATCTTGGTTACACAAAGGAGATGCAGTTCCAATTCTAAGTAATATTGACGAGTGCAAGAACACGAATTTTCTCAATTTATGCCTTGTTTCCCATCAAGCAATGGCGAAACTAGTTCCTTAATCATTTGATTTGAGAGTCTCGATCAACTGGAATCCTTGTACACTTCCTAGATTTCACTCTGAGCTTGTGTTTTCTTTTCTAAAAGCAACATTTTACTGATCTAAATTAAGCATGAGAATAAAAACACCAACAATATTTGTATGTTTATTTCAATGGGCAACAACATTCTTTGTAAGACAGTTTTCTTCCCAAAGATTTGAAAACGTTTTATACGATGAGAGCATCAATACCCCATTTCTATTTCAATCGACAAGCTAATCAGTTGATGGAAGGATAACTGGTATTTTTCACTTTACTCTTTTTTTTTACATGATCATTAATACCTAAGAGTTAAGACTCTTCCAAAGGTCCTCGTTGAAAATCAAGGTAACAAACTAACAATGCATGATCCTTAAAATGAGCCACGACATTGAGTTTAAAAGTGATATAGTTTAAGAGCTGATTTACTATGCACCTTATAACATAAATTATCCTATTAAGTGAAGGTTCAAACTTTGAAATGCAATTATACTTGATTAATTTTGGATAAAAATTAAAAGGGCGTCTCATCAAATATTTTATCCATAAAATATCTCTTATCCCAGTGTTGTTGTAGCAACTATAAGTAGTTGAGTTGTTACAACGTGTAAAAGTTACCAAATAAGTGCTCTAATATGTAGAAACTATCGAGTAGCTACTACAACATTGTTCTTTATTTCCAATGCTATTGTAGTAGCTATGACTACCTGCTACACTATGTAAAAGTTATTATATATTTGTTACAATGTGTAACACCTAATACAATATTATTGTAGTTTTGTCATGATTACTTATAGTTTCTAAAACTATTTTAAAGAGATTTTAATTAATTTAAAGTGATTTTAATGATATTTAAATAATTTTGACTAAATTAGTAAATATTATTTTGATATAATAGTATTGAGAATTTAGGATGGAAAGTTTTAAACTTTAGAATTTAGCTATAATAATATAATATAATATATACTAATTACTTGGTAGCCGTTACAATATGAAAATTCATATATTTTACTTTAATCAAATTAAAATGTTAAATCACTATAACAACTTTATATAGTAACTACAATGATTGTAGATTTTATATGTTTTACAATTCAAATAAAAGTATTTTTAAAATAAAATCATTAATGATTTTTTTCCAAAAAAAAATGTTTTTATGATTTATAAAATTCAGGGCGTCTTTTTTATTTTTACTCATTAATTTCCATATTATTTATTTAAAATTTAAATAATTTATACTTAGATCGGATACAATTAGGTCAACTTAATTGACACCCACCTACCCCTTTGTCCCCGCACAAGCCTTGTCTCATCCTGGCGAAATCCTCTACGATACACAATAACTTCCCATGGGCGCCAGCTGCTGAAATGAAAACACAAGCGACAAACGACTGAGACATTCAAAAGCCGCTCTCCCACAAAAACAAAAAACAAAAAATAATAATAAAATAAAATAAAATCTGAAACCACCAGACAAAACCCAGTGCTCCATCCATCGAATCAGCAAATTATCAAATCCACTGCTGCTGCTGCTTTACTTTTCCATTCACCTTCATCCTCAAAAACCAACGGCAGCTCTCTCTCTATATAAACTTTTTGATCGATTTCTCGGTCACCATCTCCAAGTTATACACTAATCCAATCATGGCTTCCCTTGTGCTTATTGTGTCAGAGCTACTGCATCTAAAACAAGCTGGGAGAGTTGAACTGACGAGGCTAGAGGCTGCTGCTGCTGCTGCTTCACGAGATCGCATCAGGTCCACCGCAAATTGCAAGAGAAATGCTGAAAAAATGTCGTCGGAGACGGACGACGGAGGCAAATTGGAAGAAGAAGAGCTGATGGACATGAGACTTGCTGTTGAATTAGTTTGGCCATGAAGTAGCTAGCTGCGTTCTTAATCGTCAGATTGTAAGATGCTCTTAATTTGATGGGCGAAACTGAGAGCTAGCTACTGCTCTTAACAGTGTAAATTTCTTTGATTAATTCCTGCAATTGTTTGAAGTAATGCCGCATCATCCCCTCCCTCCCCTCTTCGCGGAGAGTTTTTTTTTTTTTTTTTGTAAATTTTTTCTTTCCTTGAAACAATTATCCGGCTAAATTTGGGAAAAGACAGCATTGTGGCACTGAATATCTCTCCTCCCCGGCTCCCCCCATGCAACAACCCCAAGCACGGTGTAGCGGTTTGGTTTGGGTTTGAATTCTATTCGGAACAGCTTTACAGGGATAGCGAAAACTACTGCAATGCTTTCAAGATTTATCCAAAATGATGAAAAAACTTTAATAAAATTGAGTCAGCGTTGAAATTTAGACTTTATTTTATTAATAGAGATAAAAGTGTTGATAAAATATTATAAGATGAGATGGTAATTCTTGATAAGAATGACAGTTCGTGATATAATAGAGATAATGATGAGATGATAAAAGAAAAAGTGTCTAGATTCAATGTATTTGAGATTAGTAGTTATCCAATAAACCTAGAAATATATAATGAAAACAAGTTGAGCTCATGTTTTTTCTTATTCTCAGTTTTCCACTAAAGTGCATCTCTTCTTATATAAATTTCTTCTTCCATAATTCTTTTTTCCAACAAAGTGGTATTAGAGATATGGCTAATGGAGGTATGACTCTCTTTCAAGTTCCAGTACTCAAGGCACGTAATTATGATAATTAGAGTGTCAAGATGAAGGCGTTTCTTAGGGCACATGATGTTTGGGAGGTTATAGAAAAAGGCTACGTTGAGCCGCATGATGACTCGACGCTATCTCTAACTGAAGAAGATAGTCCGAGATATTTAAGAAAGTGAGACAAGAAGACTCTCTTCCTCATTTATCAAGCTTTAGATGAGGATGGTTTTGATAAAATCTCAAGTGCTACTTCGGCCAAGCAAACATGGAAAAAGCTCCAAGTCTCATATCAAAGAGAAGAAAAGGTAAAAAAAAGTATGACTTCATACATTAAGAAGCTAATTTGTTGCTCTTCGTATAAAAGAATATGAGTTGGTATCTGATTATTTTTCTAGAATCTCTATCATTTCCAATCAACTAAAGAGAAATGGTGAGAAACTAGAAGAAGTAACTATCATTTAAAAAAAATTCTTTGATCACTAGATTCAATATTTGATAGTATTACAACCATCATTGAAGAGACCAAAGATTTACAAGTCATAACCATAGAGCAGCTCTTAGGTTCATTACAAGCCCATGAAGAAAAGCAGAAGATAAACGAAGAAATTACTCAACAAGTCCTAAAGGTGACTCTTTAACTGACAAAGAAAGTTCATGGATATAGACGAGGTCGTGCTAATGAGCAAAGATGGGTTTTCAACAACAACAATGAAAGAGGAGAACATTCAACAAGAGGACATGGAAGAGAGTACACAAAATTGAGGTATGATAAATCTTAAGTTAAATGCTACAATTGAAATAAAGTTGGACATTATGTTAAAGAATGTAGATCGCCCAAGAATAAAGTATATAAAAGAGCAAACTATATGGAAGAAAGGAAGAAGAAGATCGACACCCTACTGCTAGCATATAAAGATAATGAAAGATAGGAAGATATAATCTGGTATCTTGACATTGGTGCAAGCAATCATATGTGTGAAAAAAATATGTTCGTAGAGCTTGATAAATTAGTTGGTGGTAATGTATCCTTTAGAGATGAATCAAAGATCGAGGTGAAAGGCAAAGGTAACATTCTCATCCGTTTGAAGAATGGAAAACATGAATTTATCTCAAATGTTTTCTTTGTGCCAAATATGAAGAGCAACATCTTAAGCTTAGGACAACTTTTGGAAAAAGGATATGATATTCATCTAAAAGATAATATACTTATCTTGAAAGATGGTATTGGTTGCACGATTGCTAAGGTGCCTATGTCAAAAAATAGAATGTTCTTGCTTAATATTCAAAATAATGTTATTAACTGTCTCAAAGCTTGTTATAAAGACATCACTTGGCTATGACAACTTCGATTTGGGCATCTCAATTTTGGAGGACTAGAATTACTTTCAAAGAAAGAGATGGTGAGAGGACTACCCTGCATCAAACATCCTGATCAATTATGTGAAGTATGTCTATGTGGGAAGCAATTCAGAAGAGGTTTTATAAAGGAGTCAAGTTCAAGAACCCAGAAGCCGCTTGAACTTATACATACGGATGTTTACGGTCCGATAAAGCTGAGTTCACTTGGTAAGAGTAATTATTTCATTCTTTTTATAGATGACTTTTCTCGAAAAACTTGTGTATACTTCTTGAATAAAAAAGTAGAGGTCTTCGTCATATTCAAGAAATTTAAAGCGACTGTAGAAAAGGAGAGCCGTCTTAAGATCAAAGCTATCGTTCTGATCGAGGAGGAGAATTTAGCTCAAAGGAGTTTCAAGAATTTTGTGAAGCCAACGGAATACGACGACCATTGATAGTTCCAAGATCCCCTCAGCAAAATGGGGCGGCAGAACGAAAGAATCGAACCATCTTTGACATGGCAAGGAGCATTCTCAAAAGCAAGAGGCTACCAAAGGAACTTTGGACAGAAGCGGTTGCATGTGTAGGATACTTATCCAACTAATCACCAATAAGGAGTGTGTGGGGTAAGACACCACAAGAAGCATGGAGTAGAAGGAAACCTAGGATTTCTCATCTAAGAGTTTTTGGGAGTATAGCCCACGTTCATGTGCCTGTTGAAGCAAGAAGCAAACTAGATGATAAAAGTAAGAAGTTTATTTTTATTGACTATGATACTAACTCAAAAGGGTATAAGCTTTACAATCCAAATACTGGGAAAACAATAATCAGCCAAGATGTCATATTTAATGAAGAAAAAGAATGGAATTGGAAATCTCAAAATGAAGATTACAACTTCTTCCCGTACTTTGAAGAAGAAAATGTGGAGCAACCAAGGGTGGAGCAAACAAGAGAGGAGCCTACTACTCCACTAGTAACACCAACATCAATTACTTAAGGAAATTCATCTGCATCGACTTCAAGTGAAAGAGTACCACGTTTTAGAAGCTTACGGAAAATTTATGAGGTAACTGAAAATCAAAATAATCTTACTCTATATTGCCTCTTTGATGAGCCTATGGATTTTCAAGAAGCTATAAAGAGCAAAAAGTGGAAAGATGTGATGGATGAAGAAGTCAAGGTGATCGAAAAGAAAGGTACATGGGAATTAACTCCACTTCCTGAAGGGCATAAGATAACCAACATTCGAGTTGATAATAAAGTCTTCCATGATAGAAGAAAGCACATTGATG
>JBBMJZ010014347.1:0-11149 GCA_037833815.1 Zingiber zerumbet | reverse complement strand
GGCCTTGGATTAGGAGTCGCCATAGGCTCCGAACCAAGTAAAACCCTTAGTGTTCGTGTGCATTGTTGTCTTATTTCCGCTGCGTTTTACTCATAGTTTTTCGAAACAAAAGTGAAAGTCATGAGCACTATTCATCCCCCTCCCTCTCTAGCGCTTTTAATCCTACAGTAACCCCTCTAGTTATTATGTTCTTATTTTTTGTTTCTATGTTTGTTTAATTTCGCTGCACACTTTGCTTTATAAAACCAAACAATAGAGTTTTAAAAGTACATGTGATTCAACCCCCCCCCCCTCTCTCATGTGTGTAATGACCCAACAAGTGGTATGAAAGTCAGGTTCATTTTAAATTGGCGTAACCACCAATCAAGCTGGGGGGCTTTTTCTTATTCATTTTTTATTTTATGATTTTTGATTATATCTGAACTAGTACGATAACCCTTTCAGATAAATTTATCTTTCACTTAGGTTTTTGCTCGAAGTTGGTGCAACACCAATTGAGCTCTAAATTTTTTTCTTCTCCAACACTATTAATCCAAGACCAAGTCTTGGTATCTCTTTTTGGTTTTTTTTTATTTATGCAAAAATACTTCTCAATGGCACAAAGTGAGGGCTACAACACCGTGCGTCCACCTCTATACAACGGAGACGACTTCTCCTACTAGAAAAAGAGCATGGCGGTCTATCTGAAATCCGACATCGACCAGTGATTCTCTATTCTACAAGGGTACAAGGAGTAAATCGATGAACCAACAAAACTATCTCTAACCTAGAGAACTGGAACATAGAAATGAAGAGAAAAAAAAAACACAAATTGACAACAAGCTAGTAAACACTCTTCAATGCGGACTAACGAGGGAAAACTCAACTAGGTCGTCTTGGTACCCCAAGGTGGTTTTGATGTGATAAAATAAGTTAAGTTATGTCATGTTGTGTTTAACAATGTGTCTAAGTGTGTAGGAACTTAGGAGTATATGACGTCGAGCAAAAGATGCAGCTAGCGAGAAGGACGACACGAGAGAGAGCCGATGGGCTCGGTGCGTCCGAGGGACAAGGTGCTGCGGAAGAGTATGCAGGCAGACGAGAAGGAGGCGCGCAACGTTTCCGAGGGACGAGAAGCCGGAGCGGAAGTTTGCTCGAAAATGGAAAGTTGGGTTCGGGTGAGCTTTATTCCGGATGGCTGAAATCACCCAAACGAGCAGAGCTGGAGCGGAAGACCCGGACCGAGGCGAGCAGAACCGGAGCAGAGGGCTCCGACCGAAAAAGTCAACCTTGTTGACTTTAAGGGTCTGGGCACCCAGAGTCCGAGCGCCTAGAACCTTTTCGAGCGCCCAGAACCTCGTTATTATCCAGATCGCGTTTGACCGCGATCCGTTGCGAAGGGGATAAAGTTTTATCCCCCTCCAGGCGCCTGGAACGCTTTCAGGCGCCCCGACCAAGGCTATAAATATAGCCTTGGTCCAAAAGCAAAAAACAACAAGTATTCTTGCATTAACACTTATACACATCTTGGTTTGTGTTTAGCTTCTCATTTTTACACTGCTATAAAGAGACTTCTAAGTAAATCCCCGGTTGTAACCAAGTAAATCCTCCGAGCCTCTGCTTTTTCAGTTTATTTAATTCTCTTGCAAGAGTTCTTTAAAGTCCGAGAAGGGTTCGTTTCTTTTATTTGTGCAGTGCTATTCAACCCCCCTTCTAGCCGGTCAACGGTCTCACAATTAATTTATTTATTAAAAAAAATAACAAAAAAAAATCGAGCTCGAGCTTGAGCCCATAATTAAATATCGAGCTCGAACTCGAGCTCAACTCTACCAACTTGAACGAGCTCAAGCTCAAGTTGAGCCAGCATATATCGAGTCGAGTTAAGCTCAAGCCTAGGCTGGTTTGAGCTTGGCTAGGCTCGTTTACAACCCTATCAGTGACCCCCCGACAACATGCAATGCTGGTGTCGAGCAGAACAACCAATTTCACACGTTTTGCCAGGCACAAAACAAAATTTTAAACCATGATTTAAAATAAGATTAGATATTATCTGTTTTTCCAAAAAATCTTTCTTTTGTTCGAGTCAATGTCAAACTTTTACTTAGTCTATTTGGAGAAGTTATCCCTGTTAATTTAGTCCTCCCAACATTTATTCCCACTCATTTTAGATGTTCAACTCTAGTCTTACTTTTTGTTGCAACACTTTTATCACTATTCATCTATTAAAATCTTAAAAGATGGATTGATCATGCTCTTTCTTCTCTTTCTTCAAGTACTCTTTCTCTTCACTTAGGAGATATTGAAATTTCACTCATCTCTCCCTCTAACATCTTCTTGTTTCCCAAATTCATATCAACTTTTACTAAACTTCTCCTGAATTTTTACTATTTATGCCACATCAACATATACTACAACCTAATCTTTCTTTTTTTGCAACCCTTCGCCATTTTTCACTCATCTTCATGAACCCCAATGTCCTATGGTATCTTTAGGCGGAATGAGATTTAGAAAGTTCATATTCTTTCAGGAGTATTTTTCTAAGCACAGTACAAGTCACCAACTTTAGCGTGATACAAAATTTGGAAGAGATAATAACTATTGCACTAGTATCTTCAATATCTGCAGCGAGTGCCTTTTCTATTTGTTAATCTTTTTAACTTTTATGAAAATTGGAAATCAAACAATCTTTGCACTCCAGTTTGTGCTAATAATTATATATGGGTGTATACATTTAATCCCACTTGAGGCAATAAAGAAAAAGGCATTTAGAATCATATAAAATATAGAATAATCCAATATTATCCCTTTCAAATGTAATCAATGTTGGCAATCTATATTTGTATTAAACTCTACTTCAAGTGACTCTGGGACCTAATTGTATAAACTTGAGATGGAATACTAATTGTAAAAGCTAAATTAGGTGCAACCAGTTAAGTCTAAAGCATCTTCTTTCAACATAAGTTTGCATACCGATGGGACCAGGGAAAGAGAAGCAAACCTCATTCCGAAGAGGATTAGCAAAATTCTCAGTTGAAAAAAGATCTCGAATTTCAACCAGCAAGTTTGCATCCTTAACCCCTGACCATGTGCTTGCAGGTAAAGCCAATAGTAGCACAGTTATAGCAGCATTATTTGCTAACTGTACAATAACAGGTACATCAAATGTGGAACTGCAAGTGCTCTCCGCCACTGATGCTGATACAGGTTCCAATATATTAATTTCCTGTTCATTGCCACCTGAAACTGTTATACCAGAGATAGCTGATAGGTTATCATTGTTGGCCTTCATGCATGTAACACCTGTAGCTTTGAAACCAATTCTTGTTCTACACACTGAGACTCCTGGAAGTAATGTTGTTCCTTGGCAACATACAGTTGCAATATCCTCTTTAAGATTGTCATTTGTGATTGAAGATGATAATATGTCTGTTACATATCTAAATAGCACAGTCTCATGAACTTGCTTCAGTATCTCTCCCTGGAATTCAAAATGTTCATTAAGAAGATCAGAAGTGTAGCACAATGAGAAGATGGGAGTAGCAGTAAAGGAAGAAAGACCTTCAGAGCATGTCTCTCTTTCTCCTCATTGCTCAAGGTAGATCCATCTTCCTCTTGTCTCCTAACCTCAAGAAACTGTTTAATAAAATCTCCAGCACATGCAGGTAAGGACTTCAACACACAATCAAGAACTTGGGAAGCACTTTTTAGGTCCTCAGATTTCAAAAGAATAGGTACATCATTAATCAAATATTTAACAATGCTCAACCAGCTTTCATCTCTGCAGTTCTAAAGACAATCCAGAATTTACAGAAAATTATTGATCATGAAGATGAAAAATCATTTACATTTAGATGAACAACTTTCCATGAGGCTGAAGATGAAAACATTTTTTAGATCCTCACACTTTAAAAGAATAGGTATATCATTAATCGAGTATTTGACAATGCTCAGCCAGCTTTCGTCTCAGCAGCTCTAATGATATTACAGAATCTACACAAAATTATTAACCATGAAGATAGAAAATCATTAAACCTAGATGAAAAACTTCCCATGAGGCCTAATCGGACACATATTCATTAATTTCACTCATTAAAACATACATTTTTTTCCTCATTAATATATTAATTGTCTATGGTGCAATGGTTATTAGCAAACCAATATGATGCGTTCTTCATCACAGTCCAAGTGCACAGGCAACTGCCAATTATATGCTGACAGGTTGATGATAGCATGAATCATACGTATGCAGATGCAATATATAGATTCAGTGAGGTACTTATTAAACAGGACAATGGAGTTATATGAGTTTGCAATTGGAAACATATTGCTTGAAGCTACCTAAGAAACATCCTCATACTGCTACACTACTACTAGATATCTAACTTCTATTTGACAAACCTACGTGTTCACAGAAAAAAGACTATCATCTCTTTGTGAGAGAAAACAGGAAAGGAAGGTTAAGCTAAAATAGGGTATTCAAATGCTGAAAATGAAAATAGAGAGATTCATTTGGAGGCTCCATTTTGACTTCTCTGAAAAATTCTTTGCACAGGATGATTGACAACCTCTAGAAACAAATTCACTTTTTTTATTTTGACTGCACCTATTTTCTTTGAATATTCCTACAAAACACATTTCACAAATAGTTTTCATTTACTTCAAGAAGAAAAAATAAAATAAGTGGAAAACTTTTTCCTAGTTAAATGCAGCTTTAATTTCTTTACCAGTGTATAAAGCAATGATGGTGCTTTCTCATAACCAGAAATAAGCATAAACCTGGGGAAAAAGGCAAATGATGAATGATATTTGGGTTTAGATCTAAAAACTGAGAAATATGAATAAAGTGATGCACTGTCTTAGTAGCAAAGTAGAACTAGAAACATCGCTAACAAAGTAATCGAGGAAATTATGTTGTACATATTATAAATATTATATAATACTAAGCAATCACATATATCTTGGTGATTTTTTCTGCTGACTTGGAACAGAATCATACAATTCAACAACTATATTCATTAATGTAATGTGTCTTAGAACATTGACTAGTATTGTATACTAAGGTCGTTATGTGTGAATAAATCAAATATAACTGGTGCACATTCATGATGGATAGCTTTCTGATTGTATACACGTATATTGATCCACAGGTTAGGAGCCAAAAAACTATTTGGTTTCATCAAAGTTCAGGTTTTTATTCAAGCCATGTGTGTGATTAATATATTTTTATTTAACATGGAAATGCCCGTGTGGAATTTTATTTAAAAATTACAATTAGGTTGCAAAAAACAAGAGGAAAGGAAATAAAGTTGATCAGCAAAGACTACGTTAAGCATGAAAGATTTTACCCCCTACGATGCCCAGTTGCATTATCAATTGTATCCATTGCTTCCCAAAGAAGCGCAAGTGGAACCCAATGAGGAGGATATTTGAAGCGAGCTACATCAAGGATTAGTACCATATCACTTTCTGCATGATATCCACCAATTGGTGAAAAATGACCAATCCCAGTCTGCAAATGAAACAAAAACAAATATTAAGTATTCCTCACCCTGCAACAATAATACGTTAAACACAAAATATCTCCAAAATAGCTCCTGATACACTATAGAAATAAAAACCATCAATGCTAGTTCTGAGCCTAATGAAAAAACTTAAAGGTTGTTTTAGGCCTAGACAGCTAGCATTAAGGGTGCGTCTACTTAGGGGAGGAAGGGGAAAGAAAGGACGAGTGCTAGAGAAAGGAGTAGGGGACAGAAGAGAGAGGTTATAGGTCTCCTTGGTTTTGATTTATTGAAAAAAGATGAAGGAAAACTAAGAGAAAATGACAAATTTAAACCTTAACTAGTCTTCTCAAAACTTTTCAAATGCCTTCATGCCTCTTTCGTCCACTTCTGGACAGAACCAAATCTAGCAAAAGGAACTTCTTCCTCCTTTCTGTTCTACTACTGAGGTAGGCAAGGGAATTTGACTGTTTTCATCCTCCTTTCCTTCTATTTGGGCTCCCTTCCCCTCAAATAGACACACCTTAAATATTATTCAAAACTTATGAAAGACACCTCAAAATAGTTGGGATAAACACAGCTTGATGATAATGTACAGAAAACTAAATCAAGGAATGGTGAGGATTTTAGTTGCAATAACAATATTGAGGAGCTCTCATATGCCTTTGAAATCAACTGTGAAAGCTTGCAAAATACCTCTATACCAAGGTTTAAAATTTTGATCCGTGTCGAGGTTTCGGTCCTGGACCGGAACGATACGGTTTCGGTATCGTATCGTGCCGTGTCGATATAGTTTCGGTATTTTTTAAATATAAAATATATGTTAATTAAAAAATAAAATATTTAACATAAATATTTAAAAAATAAATAATATCAAAAATAATCTTTTAAAAAATGAAAAGATATGAAAATAGATAAACAAATAAATAAAAAAATTATTATAATATTTAAATTAAAATAAATGAAATATAAAATTAATTAGATAATTTTATTAGGGTAAAATAAAATCTCTTTAGATTATCTCCATCATAGCTAGGAGTTGATTAAAATAATTAATCTAAGTTTAATTTAAAAAAATCTGAAACCCGACACCACTTGCGAGCTCGCTCGACCTCGGCGCTGCCACGGGGTTACATGACCCCTCAGCCATGACCGCGGGGATCACATGACTACTATGACTCTACCGCAGTGGTCGTGTGACCCCTTTGCAGCGGTCGCAAGGTCGCGTGACGCCTCCGTAGTGGCAGCGAAAGAGTTATGCGACCCCTCCACTGCGGCCACGGGGTTGCGCAACACGTCGCAGCTGTTACGGGTTTGGTGCTGAGGTCGTGTCGGTGTCGGTCGCAGGGCGGAACGAGATGTTTCGCCCGTTTCGACCGTCTCAGCACGACACTTTAAACCATGCTCTATACGTCCCTGATCTTGGAGCCCCTGTGTTGAAGACATAGTATTCCTCCTCTTTTCATGTTGACAATTTTCTATAAATATCTAAAAATTCTGATTGTAGCTACCTAGTGGGATAAAGTTTGGTTGTTGTTTTGTATCTAAAAATTCTCATTGCCATTTCTGACCCACTGAACTTTTGCCCTTATAAGTTGACAATGCTCGAGTTGGATAAGTGACAAGTCTTCTCCGCCATAAGAGATAGACCATGAATCTCAGCTAAGGAAACAAAATTTCCAAATTTAGAGGTTAAAAAGGATGCCTTCTTTTTGATGCTTGCAACCTGATAACATCAGACCAACTACCAAGCTGCCTGTGTAGAATTTTCATCTTCTTCACCCAAGTAGAACAAAAAGAACTATAGTGTGTAATTGCCAAAAGCCATGGACCAAGTCAAGAAAATCCCATCATGCAGCTAGTTATCGGTTGATATCGTCTAGTTTACACATAGAACACAAATTCTCACCGTCATATATATTATATCATATTTTATATAATGAAAAAAAAATAAAATTAAAAAGACAACCCAAAGCTTGGACACTTGGTGCCAGGTTTGTTCCTATCCTATGTCTGGTTATAGGCAGTACACAAGCCCTGTAATCTTGTAAAGCAAAATGTAAGCAACCTTATTGAATTGAGTGTATGCCTATGCCATCAATGGAGAAATTGATATTGCTTCAACATTGGGAAAAATATTCACAATACATAATTTCTTTTAAGTATAAAATCTCATGCAGTTTCACGAAAGCCATATTACTCACATCACATATGCACAACTAGCACTCCAATTTGGTTAAGCCAATATTTTTTTTGAAGTTAGAAAGATACCTGTTTTAAGGGTTTTCTACTGTATGATACTACAAGATGACAGTCTTCTGAAGAAGAACATTTGATAACATTGTGACGAAAATCATCAATGTTGCATTGGTTTGTACGAAAAGATTCGACTTTAGCTCCTGCACATTGAGCCAAGCAAGCCACTTTACCGAAGGTGATACCTTCAGCCTTAACTTTCTCCAAAGGTTCACAACAATCCAACATGGACTCATCATACCATCTCCAAGGACCTAAAATGTCAACAAAAAACTATTCAAATAAGAATTAACTAGATGATACAAAACCATGATAAAAAATTTCTTGTGTTAGTTTAATTTCTGCTAATGCACCATCAGACAAAGTATATTATGGCTTTAAACCAAATATGAAATAGCTTATATTGTGTAGCGATTGTTATATAGTTGGAATGAGAAAATTGTTTTATTTGATACAGGAAATAAGATTAACCCATGGCCAATATATTTCAAAATAAAATGATCAACGATGAAAACTTGTGTTAATTCAACAAAAATTTCTCAACTAATGCATGATTTATATAGAAACAACACTATGGAAGCGGATACTAACAAATTCAGTGTTAATTAATGAAACAACTAGTACCTTTCCACTTTCTATGTGGATCTATAGCAAGGGCATTCAATACCATAGATAAACTGGCCAACCCACAATATGCAGGCTCTGACTGGGTTTGGAAGTGAGAAATTAATTTAAAGAAGCCCTCCATAGTTCCATTTTGAAGAGCTTCACAGAATAATCTCTGAAAGTTTCCCAAAGAGAAACAGTATTACAATAGGCTTGAAAAGAAAGGTTTTAGGAACTGTTAAAAGTTTATGTTCTATCCTAGCACAAAAGGTAAAGACCTCCTGAAAAGCTAAAGCACACAAAAAATTATTAAGTCAACATGATCATTTAGATTTGCTCAAGCATTAGTTTGAGATAATTTGAGTTGGCATGCTATGGTAAGAATTGTAATACCTATACAAGACTTGCCATGAAACAGATAAATTTGTATGAAGCTAATTTTTGGACAATGATTTTCTTCTCATGATCATTATAGAAAGGGGTTATAACATATATAGATCATGAAAATGCCATCATCTTCAAAAAGTAACAAAGTATTGGGAATATCTTCTTCCAAATAGAATGTTAGGAATACATCATCCAAATTATTCCATAAAAAGGCAAGGAACTCTACACTCCCTCCCTCCCTCCCTCCCTCCCTCCCTCCCAATCAATCTAGAACTCACTCAAATTTCAAAATTTGGTCTATGAAGACTCCATAGAACATTAGTTATTTGCTCCTTGATAGGAATATCTGTCGTGCATATGCTCCCATTACTAATTTTCACCTTGATGAAACGGTGGTCAACTTCTGCAGGTTCTCTTCGTCATGATGAACAAGATTATGAGCTACACTTAGAACTGCCTTGTTATCATACTATAACTTTACAAGAGAGCTGCTAGGGACTTTTAGTTCATTTAGAAGCCTCCCTAATCATATTCTTTCAAATATATTATGAACCAATGCCCATGTTCAGCCTCTGCACAATTTCTTGCAACCACTGACTCTATAGGTGTATCAACTAGTTTGCAACTCAACATGCATGTCTCTTGAGGAATTAAGAATGTACTTCCTTATGAGATGATAATTTCAATCTTGTTTCTAGCTACATCCATACAAGGAAGTATTTCAGAACCCCAAGATCCTTTGGTTCGGACTCAGCAGCAAGGCATCTTTAAACCTAATTCTTCATAATTATCCCCTATGATAATTATGCTATCTACATACACTATAACAATAAAAAAATTTACTTGAACCTATATAAAGAGCTAAAAGAGTGTGTGATTTGATCGAACCTATATAAACTCATTTACCACACTTGAGCAAACTTTTCAAACCATTCTCTAGGAAATTGTTTCAGTAGAGAGATTTTTCAATCTAAACACAAAGTTACCTTCTTTTACAAAACCAGGAGGAAAATCTATATAAACTTCCTCGTGAATGTCATAATTCATAAATGCATTCTACATATCTAGTTGTTGTAGAGGACAATTAAGAGTCCATGTTAATGATAAAAGCACACTTAATATATATTTTTGGCTATCCTATATGTCCAGATAAAGTGTTTAGCAAAAAGTCTTGCATTGTACTGGTTGACGCTTCCATCAGCATTGCACTTCACTATCTGAACTCACTTATATCCCACTGTTGTCTTCCTTTCAGGTAATCCTATATGTTCCAAGTAGCTTCTTTCTAGTGCACCAATCTCTTCTTGCACTGTTTTTCTCAACTTGGAGAGAACAGGAGCTTTTTGTATGTTCTACAGTATCTTTGACTCGGACAATGGTATAGTAAATACCTGAAATTTGGAAGATAGCTTCTCATAAAGAAAAAAAAAAAACATTGATAAAGATGGTATACGATGTCGGGTGCAGGATCAGACCACTTTCTAAAAGCTATTGGAGGTCCAAACCTAGGCCCTTTCTCTGGAGCACAAGACCATGCTCAACTAGTTCCTTAGTCTGTTCAGCATCAGCACGTGAACTCGGAGTGAAACGAAATGGAAAAGAAAGAAATTATCTTGGGGAAAGAAATGTTGGTAGATGAGGAATATAGACAAATTCACTAACTAGTAATAACTAATTTTCACCCTCTATCAATCCTTCAAATTTGTTATCGATGACCTCGAATAAACATCAGATGCGCATCATTCATGCATGTGCATAAATAGTACCAAAACCCCAAAACATTTACTATCAAACTCATACATGAATTAAAAGTAGGAACCCTAAATGTATCCGGAAACAAACTGCAAAGAGGTGAAAGATTAATCAGTCCGTGCCAACAACCAACGCAAAATCGATTGGAATAAAGAACTGGAAGCGGGGTACAAGTAAAGGCGTGATCAAGAACACCTTTCCTTCGGGAGAGGGAAACTCGATCGCCGGCGGAGAAGGAAGTACTCGCCGGTAAAAGCTTGCGACCGCCATGGCGTCGGTCGGTCTTCAGTCGCCTCCCCACTCGAATCGCTCTCGCCCGCTTCCTTCCTCGCTCGCCTATGCGGGTCCGTTGCTGCACGCGGCTTCTTTTTGTTGACTTTATGGACGCTGGTTGGTTGTACTTTTTAATAATAATAATAATAATAATAATATAAATAGTTTTTGTTGGATCGAGAAGCGCTAGAGGGGGTGTGAATAGCGCTCGTGGCTTTCACATGTTTCGAATTCGTAAAAACGTTCGAGAATTAAGTGCAGCGGAATAAACAGAAATAGCAAACACAAGGGACGCCAAGATTTACTTGGTTCGGAGCCTTCGACGACTCCTACTCCAAGGCCCGCGATCGTTGATCGCTTTCGGTGGGCAACAACTATAATATCGAGAAAGAGTA
>JBBMJZ010014271.1:0-11153 GCA_037833815.1 Zingiber zerumbet | reverse complement strand
AAAAAAAGGACAATAAATTACACCATTCTACGGTATCGAGTACACATTTCCGAAGGATTTGAGCGCTTACTTGATACTCAAAAACCCATATGAAGAACATTTTTGGATAACTAATGAACCATAAATACATATAATAACAGCAAGAGGTGGGACCATTGCGAAAGTGCGAGTTGAGAACTTTCAAAAGAATTACCTGCCACGGTTGGGGCAGGCATTTGCAAAATGGGAAGGATCACCGCATACAAAGCAGCTACCCGATATTGGTTCTCCAGTTGCTGATACAAATGTGTTGCTGCTAGTACGCCCACCTCTCTGACCCCAGGCATTACCACCTCTCCTTGAGGTGGAAGACGACCGGCTGGCGCCCCCACGGGATCCACCACGTCCTTGAATGCCACCATTTTCCAAACTGTCTGCCCATCTGCATCACAAAATAAAGATACATTATGACAAATCTCATTTTATTGCATTGACTAGATTCAATTCTTATTTTAGTTCCGCGTAGATTCAATTCTAACACTTGCCTAGATTGAATTCCAACAAATTTATTTTCATCATTTATTTAAAATATCAATCACCTAAACTCCAAAACCTAAACCTTGAAACTTAAAAACATTAAAACCCACAAACCCTAGACCCTAAACTCAAATCCTAAACCCAAAAAACCAAACCCTAAACCTCAAACCCCAAATTCCAAACCATAAACCCCAAATCTCCAACCCCTCAATCCCCTAAACCACAAACCCCAAACCTCTAAATCCTACAACCCTAAGCCGTAAAACCATGGATCATCATTTGTTTGATCCATCTAGAGAGGTGTCTCCACTTAACACTTATGTATGGCATTGTCGTACTTGATTTGGACAATCTTATATCCCCACTTGACACAGTCGTGTTGCTTGTGGTGAGGGTGAAAAATACAGAAAGGGGAACAATTTAAAGAACAACTTGCGTCTAATTGAATTTTAGCTTTCATTTATAGTGTTTGGTAAATTGTTGTATGATTTAGTCATTTAAGAATGTCATGTTTGCCCTTGGTAATTAATTAAAGGGATAATGTGTTCTCAATTATAATGTAGCATATTCTTTGATTTGGTTATTTGTTTCCTAGTTTTCATTAGAATGGAGATTATAAAAGGTAGGCCAGAGTCCATATGATTTTCATCTTTCGATAAAGGATTTTCACTTTATTTTCTCCATCTAAGAGTTTTCCTCTTAGTGAGGTTGGTTCATTTTGTTTGTTTTCCATGTTGCGCAACAAAGAACATTTGATGGATACATAAAATTACTCATCCGGATAAGGGAAATTATTAGGCATGGGACAAGCAACAATAATAAAAATAAAAAGAAGATAAAATTGACCATCCCACATGATGGGAATTGGCGTAGAGGAGATAGATATACATACACAAAAAAGTGGCAATCCCGTAATTGACATGAATAGAACTGTCTTCCCCGATTACTTTCTGTATTAGCAGTTCGCAATGCACATGCTTCTCCACAAGAGTCACAGGTAACTTGAGCTGGATAATACATTCCGTCAAAAATGTTACTAAGTGAGAATAAAATAATAAAAATTTGGTATCTGAATAAACTAGAAGCATCACAAAGAGAAGCCGATTTCAAGTCAATTATATGGCCACAATCAAGTCTGTTTTGAATTTATAATTCCATGGTTTCAATCACCATTCATCTCTCACGCATTTTTAGTTTGTTTGTACACAGTTTGGTTTAAGTTTTTGGCTATTTTTGTTTCTTGTGGTGTATTACATGGAACTTAAAAGCTAGGGAGCTGCGCAATGATTAGATTCAATTTATTTAAGTGCAATGGAAATTCAGTAATAAGAAATGGAAAAAGGCCAAAAGTAAATCTACATATTCAAATTTGTCAAGGAACCGTCCAATGATTAGGTATTTGAGTTGCTAAATAATTTTTCGAACTAAAACCTTTTGCCAATGTTGATGCAAACTCAATGACAGTTAATCACCTGAAGCACTTCTTGTATTCTGGGATCGGAGAGATCGAGCAGAATGTTGGCGGGAAACTTGGGAGGGGCAATCATTCATAGAATGCCCTGATTGTTGACAATACCTGCAGAAGTCCTGCCTGGTATTGTTTCGATGTGAAGTATACGGAGGATGTAAGTCTTGCTGACCTCTTGCTGTTAGAAACAGGAAAATCAAAGTCTGGTTCTAATTCAAGTCACCAACAAAAATATAAAACTCAAATACTAGACGTCTCAAAATTACTAAATAGGTTATCAACCATTAGTTCTTCGGGTTTTTTTTGAAGCTAGGAAGTCATGCTCAAGTAAAATAGACTACCATGCATTGAAAGGGAGTCCTATGTAAATAGTAAGCAACCATATTGTGAAACAAGTGCAGTATATCTATTTAAATTTACATTGAACTATTTTTGATAACACTGTAACACTAATCTGTAAATCTCCAAGACTTCAGTATTACCAAGCAAGAATTCTTATGCAATTTTGTTATTGGTGGTTCAAGTGTAATAAGGATTAAATGACAAAAGAAAATCACGTTTTGCCAACCAATCATTTGCCCACATTTTCAAGATTCAGTATACAACAACAACATGCAAGCCTTTATTCCATTAAGTGGAATCAACTATATGGATCCTCCAACGTCATTGAGCTCGATCCCCTATTATATCCTCGTTTATATTCAAATAAATTTTATCATTATTAATCAAGTCTTCTTTGGTCGCTCTCTTTATCAATTAATGTGTGTATTTATCATCTTTCACATCGCCTAACTGAGGCATTTATTGGTTGTCTACGTATATATCTATACTATTTTAAACGCGTTTCTTAGACTTTTCCCTCAATAAGGGCAACCCTGACCTTCTCTTTAATAGTCTCGTTTCTTATTATGTTCATCCTTATATATATACATATTCACTTTAACATCCTCATTTTGTGACTTTCATATTCTGCTCTATTCATTTCATAGTCTAACATTCAACTCCATATAATATAGCAATTCTAATCTTCGTTTTGTAAAACTTTCCTTTAATCTTTATGGGTACCTCGAACACAAAGAACACCTAACGCTCTTTTCCATTTCAACCATCCTCTTATATCCTATATAAAACATCTTTATCATCTCCTCCGTCATTTTTACAAAAACAACCCTAGACACTTAAAACTCTAAGTCATATGTAACTCATCATCTCTTATCTTAACAATTATCTTGTGCTGCTACTAAACTTAAATTCCTTATATTTTGCCTCTACTCTAAAACTTTTTACTTCTAGTATTTTCTATCAAGATTTAAGTTTAACATTTACTCTTTCACCTGTTTCATCAACTAAAACAGTATCATATACAAACAACATGCATGAAACTACTAATGTTGTATAATAATATCATACCTCATTAAAGATAACCAACACATGTAGCAATAAAGTATACAAAAAAAAATCAACTGATATTATGTATAAGGAAAAAAGAAGAAAAAAAAATCATAATGAAAAATCATGAAGAACAAGAATTATACTAGTGAAGGAAATTTTAATTGTGATAAAGACTCGATCCCTCGTTGATCATGACACTCACGAGATCTTTATAAACCATTTCCTCATCTTAGTGATGAGTAAGATCCTCAAAGTCACAATGATTGTGAAATCTCTATGAGATCTTCCTCTCATCTTAGACGAGTTTTCCCTCAACTCTTTGGATCAACCAATTGTCGATAGGCATAACTCAATTCCAAAGTTGAATAGTTGTCGTCGACCTACAAAGTGCATCTACAAAGTGCATCGTAGATCTGAACCATTACAAGACACTCAAGTGCCAATAATTTTAAGACAACATTTCACACTCAATAGAATCCATGGATATTATCCAAGAAATAAAATCTTTAAGATAACTAAAGGGATTGTCTTAACACAGTCTTACTAGATTGCAACAATATTAACAAGGTATAAAGCATACAACGACCCTAACATTAAAAATCTAGTAGACCTTTATAACTTGGGAAGAATACCGATGAACCTATCTCTCAATTGAATATGCTAGAATCATAAGTAATATCATGTATATGATAAACTGCACTTAAATCAGTAGTAATCACTAGAGACACTAATTATGGTACTAAGGTATCTCAAGTATATTGCAAATTATGGATTCTTTTACAAAGGATATCCAGTGGTTTTGTAAGGGTACAATGACGAAATTGGATATGAGATATTAAATACTCTAAGTGTAGAAATGGATACATGTGCACTATGGGTGGAAGTATACAAAAAAAATATGTATAACTTAGTCAAATATGGAATTAGAATTCAAAGTATGGGACAAAGCAAGATAAGCGGAATAGCTCCACAATTGATCATTCCATGTCGGGCAAGATCTATATTGGTAATTATAATACATTATAATAGCTAAACAATCGAAGGAAAAGCTATCAAAGGTACTTCAGTGCCAACAAGTAATTTTGTCCTAATTCCCTGTGAAGTGGATCTAAAATATAGACCAAGTCAAGATACTTTGGTGCAACAAGTAAATGAATAAGAGAACTAATAAACACACAATGTAGATATAATTTATGCCTAAAAATTGGCAAGTGTCTCATTTTTTCATCTATAATTTTATTATATTTCAATTCTCCAACTCTCCAGTTTGAAAGGGCTGTCTTTGGACATCGAGATGAATTTGGAGGAGAATTATGATCTAGAAAATTTGAAATCAGACAAAGTTATAGATGATAATAATTTAGTAAATTTGTACACCAAATTCCTACATGTGGAAATTTTTGATAATGTGCACACTATGCAGAAATAAAGCTAATAATTTCCGCAATCCAAATGCATAAATTGCCGAAGGTACAACAGATAGGACATAACAAGTTTTAAAAACATATATGTTATTGAAAACATTATAACAGATAGGACATCACAGCTTTTGAAAAAATAACATGGATTTATTTTCTTCTTTATACAATTATTTTAGGTGTTTCTTAGTAGAAATGGCAAAGTGGGCCCTAAAATTTAGTCCCCACAAGGCTAAAACAGTGTTTGATTGAGATTGATTTTAATTGAGGCCCCAGAAAGAATATCTGAACACATAACACATCATACATCAATCCGGAAGAGATAAACAATTCAAAGTTATGTTGCCTACATAAACCCAAAAAAAAATCAATATGTCTGCTTTAAGAAAAAAGCAATTCAAATACCATAGATTCTAGGACGAACCTGCCATGCCAGAAGGATGGCGAGACCCAGTTCCACAAATCTCAATTAATTCTCTTAGTATCACATCACAGCCGCCAATACAACCTGAAATAAATGATCCAAGCTAAGTTAATAAAAAAGTTAAAATCAACAGAGTTTAATGTACACTTCATATCATCATATTCACATTTCTGATCAACTTTGACAAGATATACACTAGAAATATGTTAAATTTGAACAAGATTGCATGGCTGACTGCAAAATATCAAGAAAAAGATGCTAATGGAAAAAAGTGTATCCATGTTATTTCCTAGATGAGAATCATGCCCCTTACCTTTTTCATTCCCAATTTTTTAGTTACTACCATTTTTTTATTTTTTAAAAGATACTCCTATTAACCTAGTTGCAAATTTCAGCCCATTTATCATAAATTTCAATTCATCTACAAGATGCTAAACAAAGATTGAGTTTGGAAAGTAACAACTATGTTCAGTTCAGATTGTTAAAGTCAGTTTTTTGCATTTTGTTATTTAGAATATGAAGTCTGAAATAGAATATGCAGAATATTTTGACCTAAATATCCTCTCTGATTTTTTTTTTCTTGTTCAAATCCAAATTTAGTAGCACAAAAACTATGAGAGACATGCAGACTGATTAGTCTTCAAGATAAATTTTGTTTGTGAAGAAGGGTTTCCAATGCTATGGGGTTTCCAACAAATCAATGAGGTCCAAAAATAGTAGAGAACTCAAAAATACTAAAGCTCCAAACAAAGAAGTTATTTCTATAATTCAAATCCAGCTCATTAAGGTAAAACAGGAGCTACTTTGATCATGACATCAGTTTAGCTGGGGTGAGAATCCAAAATGTACAGCATTGTAGAGATGGTTAAAAATGATCATATGAAAGTTGACAAGAGAGCGAGGAAAAATGGCTATAGTTTGTTATGCAGATGCAGAAAATGTAGCACCTTTAAGATTGATGCATTTCTTAGCTACCATAGGAAATCAAAAAACGATACCATTGAATGAACTTCATTGCTGGCAGACGATAAACTTACCCAAATGATCAGCGTCATAATTTGGAGGAATCTCCAATCTTCGGAACTTAAACAGAACTTTATGAATAGGACCTGTATGCATAATTAATTTACCAACACATACATAACAACTTATGAAATGAATAACCTAGCATAGGTATTGCAGTTTAGCAATAACTGGAGATGCCAAACACACCTGGGGTACAATTGGGACAAATTTGGTCAGTGACAGATGCCTCCGATATTGACCCTGGAAGCCATACAACATTTCTGCACTGAAATATATTGAGATAATTAATATGACACCACAATATTGCAAAAACATTGACATGAAGAGCAATCAATGAAGCAACACTCCAACACCATGTACATGGCCCTTGAGCACTTCAAAGTTGTTGGGACTGTGATCTTAGGAATGGTAAGCAGGTATTAGATCGGATCATAGATTCATATGATCTTAGTCAAATTTAGGACAGTAACCTCGCTTGACATTCCAAAAAAAAAAGGTGAACTGCTCATGAATTTGGGCCTACTCTTGACCATTCACAGAATTGGGTTGGGGAAGTGGCCAGTTGGAACTGCTAAGCTGAACAAGAGACCAATCATGATGGACCTCAAGCGAAGGAATTTACAGTGTGTTCAGCAGGACAGAGCCAAGCGCCTAGCAGATTTAGGCCAAGCAAAACTCTCCACCAGATTTGGGTGCTAGGGGGTGCCATTGTCATTTCAAAGTAGAAGGTTGCTGCTCAAAGAGAGGCATACGATCTATAGCTTTACCAGCTTGATCAGGACTCCTATTCCAGTCTCTGATTGGCTGCAAAAAGACTTTCACATTTTTTCGATCTTGATGGGGAGAGATAGGATAGAGCAAAGACTTTCACGACCAAGGAAGTAAAGTCTCCTATTACTAGAGAAGGACAGCAGGAAGACTTGCAGTTGTAATTTGAGCAACAAGTAATTGAGCGGAAAGAGAGTTGTTGGATCTAAAGTACAACTCAGAGTTGTGGATCTCATGAGCTATGAAGAGGGAATCGAGGCAACGTTGCTTATTGTCAGAGCAAGGCAAGGTGCAAATATAAATGAAGAGTAACCTAAGGAGGGGATGATGTTTTGCTTGTCCTTGAGGTGGCACTAGAAGGGTAAAGACAAAGGTCAAAGAGGATGGCGGCTTCACATCCAAACAAGATCTTCTTGTGACATCACGAGATCTAGTGGAGGGAAGCTCACAACCTGACAAGGGCAACCAAATGATGATCTTGAAAGAAAAGAGAAGCGAATGATGAACGATGATCAGGAAGTTCTTGAAAAAATATGAAACCACCACATTAGTCGCTCCCCTACAATGGCCCCATGTCATATGGAGGGAGGTTCAACGGGAGCACAGATGGCAAACGCACGGCGGGGCCTCTGTTGGCGCTAAGGATCGACCCTGTCCGATCTGGACAGAATACCATGCGTTTACCATATGTGCTATAAGCCCAAGGGGCATTTGGAAGTTCTTCAAGCTCTGATACTATGTTTTCAACAGGGAAAATTATTCCGCATGGTACTCTAGATATCACCTTATCGACCTATATATGCATTATTAATCAATATTTTACATATGCACCCTTACATAAATGTATATTTACAAATTGGTCCACAACAGATCTTTTTGGAGATTTAAGATTTGATTAGTTTCTCAGATTTATCTTGGTCAGTGTTTGTATCAGGATTTTTTATGGAGTTATATTGCAAATAAATGTTGGGCGATTAGATCTAAAGGCTTTAGTCAATGAACAGTGCTAAAAGGTAGAAATTCTAACTATTAGGCTCTGAACCAGACAACAATGTCACTGGTATCATCAGGTTACTGAAAAATATGGTCTTAGACTGTCTGAAACTAGGTAGTAAGCATACCTGCATTCATCAGACCTACAGACAGCACTTTACAAAATTATGAACCACATCAAAAACCATTTATCAGATATCAGGCATTTCAATCACTCATTGTCCATCTACCCATAAACAATACAAACACGTTCCTCCTAATTTATAACTTTTGCATTGCTTTTTTCCACTAGTTTTGTCAAATTAAGTTTTAGGACAAAAGCATATGATATTTATAACAAAATAAAAAATTCTGCTGATTTTGATTAAATGAACAGCATGCCCAACAAAATTTTTTTGACACAATGGCATGTGAGCAAGTGCAACAATTGTGTGGAGCAGAAGAATAAGGGAAGAAGTTTCTGATATAATACAATAAATTATTAGAAATTATCTCACAGTATCAACTTACAAGAGGGAACCGCAAACATCCCACCATAAAGTTACCATTCTGGAGAAAGCAAAAACTAATGTTAATATTGCAAGAGAAAACAAAATACAAATTAGGAGGAAATTCATAAAAATGAACTAGAAGACAACAATTACAGGTTTTCTCTTTAGCACCATATTGGATTCATTACACAAACTACATGGCCTTACAACCTCTCCAACATTATGTCCATCCCCAGAAGATCTATTAGATTAGAAAAATACATTATAAGAATCCTAGATGCAAGAAAGCAGGAACAAAGAATAATAAATAATACTATGATTACCTTTCAAAAAACACATCCATAGCTCCTAGAAGTTTCACTTTGTTGTGCCTTGCCTATAGAGAGCTTAATGAAGAAGTATTATAAAGTATAAAAAGAACACAACTCAATCAATAAGGGAAAAACATATACTTATGAACACGCGGGAAGGCCATAAGCAGCACATGCAAATTATTTCCAATTATTTGAATTGTAGCCAGCGTAGAAGAAGAATCATGGGGGTAGGAAGACAAGCATTTAACAAATCATACATTTTTAAGGCACTACAAGGTTTGAAGTAGGAAAAAGGTTTTTGTGATACATCTGAATTTCAGAGTCGAAGCTTAATCAGTCAGGGGAAAACTCAACATGGAGATTAATAATATAACATCAGCATCTCAAGCTCAAGTAAAACTAATGTAGAGTCATGCACATACAGCTATAGAAGTGAAAACAAATGATCCACAGGACAACAGTAAAATTTAAAAATAAAACCAAGATGGAAGATTAGAAAAGTAGTTGCAGAAAAAATAATAGATGATGGGCCAAAATTCTAATTAATAAATTGTGATTCAGTTAAATGCCATCAATTTGAATGGTTAATAACTAATCCACAAACTTAAGTTGTTAAGCAACTACCTAACTATTAGATTTATGCTTGACAAGTATGATAGCATTACTTTTATCATACTAGGTGACATGACCGAACCCAGTACCAAATCAGAAACAATAGGTTAAACCTCAAAACCACACGGAAAAAACTTAGTTCAATTTAACATTAGTAATTCAATAAGCAAATTAACCTCACCAAAGTGAGATTCAGCGGGAGGTGCTCATAGTTCCACATAAGGCTTAATTCAATGAGTTCGTCATCAAAGTGTAAAATCTAAGTCATCGCCAGAATTCATGGCTGGCTAAGGATATAGGAATTTTGATCAAATGGTGGTTTTACATTCCCAATTAGACTTTGCTATTGGATGCTCAGCAAGTCTAAACTCAACCTATATACCATGCAGCCTAAAGTGGTTAGTCCTAAGTTAATAGAATTGGACAAATTTAGACGTAAAACTCAACATAATTAATTTGACACTTAAATCATTGGAGTAAAGAGGAGTGGATGAAATGTAGTGAAAAAAATTTAGGGCAAAATCAAATGGGCACCCATCATTTGCGTTTTCTTCATATGGGCATTCCATTTATGATTAAAGTCAAATGAGCGTCTCTCTACGCCCCTTTTAAAATGGCCTGCCCAAAATACTCTTGCATTAGCTAATCATTCGGCCATGTAGAAGCTAGTAACTAGCTTCTACAATTGTAAAAGCTAGCAACTAACTTCGACAATACTCGCTGTGTAGAAGCTAGCAACTAGCTTGTACAATTGTAGAAGTTAGATGCTAGCTTCTACAACATGTAGAAGCTAGTTGCTAACTTCTACAACAGTGATTTTATATCATTTTGATTTTACTTATTTGAGTGATAACCTGATTAAAACAACATTTCAACCAGCAAAATAAATGATTGAGACTCTATGGCACTCATTACATTTCAAATGAATATTATCTAATCACGATCGACTGTGTAGAAATTAGCATTTAGCTTCTACAACGTGAACTAGTTGTCAGCTTCTACAATGGTGACTTTATATCATTTTGATTTTGCTTTTTTGAGTTATAACCTGATTAAAACAACATTTTAACAAGCAAACCAAATGATGAAGACTTCGTAACACTCATTACATTTCAAATGAACATAATCTAATCATATTTGAGCGTGTAGAAGTTAACATGTAACTTTTACGTGTAGAAGCCAGCCGATAGTGTGTAGAAGCTAGCCGATAGCTTCTACGCCAGTGCTGAATCTAGGGGTATTTTCAGGATAAAATCATGAGAGTGACGCAGAGTCGCAGAGGGGCACTCATTTGACTTTTTTAGAAAAAGGGGCGCTAATCAGTTAATTTGGGGCACCATTTTGATTTTTGCCAAAAAAATGTAATTGCATAATACAAGGACCAATATTTATAGTTTTATATAAGTTGAGACACATAAAAAAATAACTGATGTTAAGACTAAAAAAGCGATAAAAATTCCTTCCATTTAATTTCAACCAAACAAAATGAATGTGATATGGTCCCGCGTATAGGATCGAGTCACAGGTCGAGATCCGGATCCGTACTTGGTCATGCAACACGTAAGGGGGGAAGGGAGGAGGAAAAGACTCATCCTAGACAGAGTCCAAATCACTCAAGGGGAAAGACTCGTCCTAGACAGAGTCCCAATTACTCAATTTTTCTTCCTCTCTTTATTAATAATAACACTCCTTATATAAGGAGTCAAACATGACAAGATTAGGAAAGACCAA
>JBBMJZ010014261.1:0-11153 GCA_037833815.1 Zingiber zerumbet | reverse complement strand
GATGGGGAATCCCCGAACCCGTGGGTTCGGGTTCGGGGAATCCCCGAACCCGAAAAAATGAGAACGGGGCGGGGATGAGAATGGCAAATCCGCCCCCGCCCCGCCCCGTTGCCATCCCTAGTCAAACATGGGTTTGTTTGATTATCAAAAAATAGATACCTTGACCGATGTAAAGCCTTAACCATCATTGCATGGTTTCTACATGTCAACTCTTGGACACCTATCAACTATTATGTATAAAAAGGGCGGCCGGTGCACGAAGCTCCCGCCATGCGGGTCCGGGGAAGGATCCATTGTATGCAGCCTTACTTGCTTTTTGCAAGAGGCTGTTTCCAGGATTCAAACCCGTGAAGCAACAACTTTACCGTTGCAACAACTATTATGTATGCCAAACATAATTGCAACTTGATGCTTCACATATTTGGTCGGGCAATGTTGAGTTTAAAGATTCGTGCTCATGAAACTCAGAGCACTGCAATTCCTCGGATTTCAATTACATGTGGACTGACAGTGCCTGATAGTTAGTCAAAAATTACTTTAATGAGAACGAAAGAGGTATCTAAGAATGCATATCTTATTGACTTCTTCAATACCTAGACAAAAAAGAATTAGGTCAACTTGGATACTTGGTATGTAATATAGCTTGTGTGATAGATCAGCTCATGCAAAGAGTGGGTAATTATGTACCCACTAATACTGGTTCTCTGAAACTATATACCAATGTAAAACAATTCACAACTTAGTAGTAAATGCAATTTTTGAAAGCGGCAGTGGCACAATCCAATCCCATCTGCCTAGAAACTCAGCTGAGAGATCTCTTGATACTTAAGCATATACCCAAGAATACTTAATTCACATATTTATCCCATCACTTATGGAAATGCAAAGTTAAATCAGACATCAAATTCAATTCTTACATTTATAGATACACAATTGCTTTAACTCATATAGTATTATGATTTGACAAATTCTTCTCATAACTACTTTACATTATGACGGAGACTAAAAATAAAAAAAACAAAATGCGCTCTATATAAATAACCATGCATTTTATTTTCAAATGAATTGACCAAATTAAATTACTGAATGCTATTAACCTATGTAAATAAAGTGCAGGAATCATACAATGCCATTTTTAATTTTAGGCAAAGTTGCCTAAATACCTTTTCATTAGAGTTCATTTCTTTCTTCAGTAATAACAAAACTAATTTTAATGGACAATATGATCTTTAAAATTTTAAACACATAAAGTGTCAGACATCCACGGTTCGATTCCCTGCTACGACGTATTTGTAGGAATTTTTTATCCAAATGGGACTTGCAACTAAGGGATGTTGGGCTTCCGCCCCAAGTGCTTCCCGATTTACCCTGGTGGCCGGTGGGAAATTTCCGTGGGGCTAGGCCAGTCACCCCAGGCTCAATGTTACCTGGTTAATCATTTTTTTGATAGATAAATTTATTTAATGTATTAAAATAACATTTATATATCTTAGAGTGATATTCAACAAAATGAATAAATGAAAGAAAAAAAATTAAACAAATGTTAAATTTTTTAGAATGACATTTTTGCATATAATATCCACGAGAGATTTGTAGGTTTAGAATGATATATATGCAATACAAATAAATTTTATAATGTTAAATGTTAGTTCATTATTTTTTAAAAATGTAAATATGTATTTTTTATATAATTTTAAATTAATTCAGAATGACATAATAGTGTGATTCATTAGATTGAGTCTTGGTTTTTGTCGTGAAAATAAAAGAAAGTATATCTTTTTTTTGTCATGGGTATGTAACGAAATAAGATTTTCTTTGAACAACTAGAAAATAATTGAAAAACAATAACACAAGCCTCAAGAAGAAAGATGAAAACTTCATTTGTAAATTATTTAATCTCATAAATTATTTTAACAATATTAGAGAGCGTTTGGTTTGAGTGTTTTCTGTTTCATTTTCTATTTCTATTTTTGTGTTTTCTAATATAGTTTTTAGAAATCAGAAAATGTGTTTGGTATGATATGCTGTATTTATATTTTTATAGAAAAGAAAACTAGAAAATGCGTTTGGTATGTTAATATGGAAAATAGTAAGCAAAATAGTTAATATATTAAGGGCAAATATGCTATAACATATTGTTTTTAGTTTCACATGTTCATATATATTAAACAAAAATACAAAGTTAATTATGGATGCTGCTTCACATAATCATTCCACATATGGCTTGCAATTTCATCACGTACGTGTTCCATGTGAGATGTTCGGCTTGGATTAATTGAAATCAACTCTTGATCGCTAAAATCATCTTCAACTCCAGACATGAGCATATCATCGGAGGAGTATTCCATAAACAAATTAGCCATTGCATGATGTCGACAAATGAAATTATGCACTGCACAACATGCAATTGGAATTAATCTTTGCCTAGTAATTGGATAGTTTAGCATATCTTTTAAAATTTAGAATCTTGCTTTGAGCACTCCAATGCACCACTCTATAATATTACATGTACTGTGCTTATAATTGAATAACTTCCTTCCCCCTTGGTTTGCTTTGCCCTTGATAATCTCTCTAGTGATAGCATCGACCTCGATACGAAGCGGGGGGTAACCAGAATCAACAAGATAAAATTGATCTGTGATAGTGTTTCCATATTAACGATGTAAAACACCAACATAAATGAATATATATAGAGAGTTTTATCTATTATTTACCACCGCGAGGTTTAGGAAATTGTTTTCATGCCTTGTTAATGCGTCTAAGAACACCCTGGAATCATTTGCTGCCCCCTCCCAGCCAGTATACACAAATGTGAAAAGCATACAAAGTCGCATGCAAGCATCACATTTTGTGTAACAATAATCTTTCTACCACGAAAAGATGTTTGAATTGATGTTGGTACCCATGCCGACACGTGGTCCCATCGATAGCTGTAAGACAATTCTAAAAATCAATAATGTGTTATTAAGGATATATTGTTAATGTATCTAGACACATTAGGGTACAATATATACCTTAAAATATGGAAACCACTTTGGATTGTTCAATATGTGAGGACGGACACCATTGTGTTCATACGGTCGAATAATATATGTGCCCAACATAGAAACAACTCGTAGAACTCGTTTGAACCACTTGCTACTGGTGTAGAATGAATGTTGAAATCGATTGCACATATCCGATGTTGTGTGTTGTGCCTGATGATTAGTAAGAACATAGCGACACCTTCTTCAACTGTGACCTTTGTTCCATCTTGCAATAGATTCATCTCTTTTAATGTTCTACAAAAATTCACACACATGTTTTGACATACGAAAATTGTCAAAGCAAAACTCGGGGATTCCCATCAAGTTTTTCTTGCATGAACATCCTCCCGGTAAGAGATGAAGTCCGACACGACATTTGGTCAATGTATCCAAGAAATTTAGTCATCATGTCATGAAAAAATTAATTTGCGATACCCAAAACTATAAGCAAATTGATATTTGGGCCTACTTCATCAGATTCATCATCAGAGCTTGACATGATCTGCAACAAACCGATATTAAAATCAACACACACATGCATAAAATTCCTGATAGATTCATCTCAAACCAATAAACAATTCAAATTGAAAAGCTCAACATAGTCTTCCACATTAAATTCCAAATTATCAAACAAGTATTAAATATTCAAGCCAGGAAATCAAATAAACTCCATTAACATTAAATAGCCTTTGGCTAGGTAATAAAAGTAATCCCCATCAACTTGGCAACATATGATCCTACACGTGCTCAAGATTGAGGTAATCCAACCATTTAACTCTCCTATTTGATGGAATTTTCCTGAAAATTTCACGTAGACTAGGTTTAAGGAAAGCTTATGTAGCTTTTGTGTACACTTGGGTAGATAAATTATCCATCCCATTTAAAATCTGCATGCACATGTCTATAGAGTAAGGATCATTGAACACGCCAGTTCCAGAAGAGTAGGATATATCTTGTTCACGTTCTACCTTTGTAGCCCTCAACTCCAGGTATTTTTGCCTAGTAATAGATTCTCCACTTAACTGTTGTATGGTATTACTCCACTTGTCCATACAAGCCTCATATTTTTCAATTTTTGAAAGTTTAGGATCTTTACGTGGACGACTATTGGATGATTCTGCACCACGACATCGCCGATTATTAGGTTCCCTTCCAACATCCTCATTCTCGTCATCAACAACTTCAACATATGAGTTAATACCTCTATTAATGAATGTTTCTTTGAACTCTCTCTCTTCATCAGATGTGGGAGGTAATTGAGTGGAAGCCCTGTGCATATCACCTGTTGCAATTAGACTTCTAGTATAAAAGAATCAGGAAACTTGCCCACCAAAAACTTCACTAAGAATGTGGAAATGATCACAACCTTCCTTTCTTATTGCCTTGTACTCCTTTTTATTTTTCTGTACCATTGATTAGGATAATTAACATTTTATTATATACTGACATACAATACAAATATATAGTTGAATGGATAAAGACATTTACCATATAAAATTCTGCCCACTTCCTCTGGAGCATTCACTTTACTGGTGTCTGGATCCATTGTCACACTAGTATGAGCAAGCAATGTAGCAAAAAGTCATTACCTGGTGCGTAGATTATTCCATTTACCTTTGAGTCTATCTACATCATAATTCGTCTTTGTAGCCAGATATAATTCTTTATTGATCTCCTCCCAAACCGTATTACTAAAGGTAGATGTTTGTAACTTATTTTGCTTCGCTTTTTCGTAAATGATCTCAACAAACATGGCAACATTAGCCTTTGATCACTCATATTTCTCGACTTCCATACTGAGAATATGCGCTTCCATAATGTCTTCTATAAAAATTGCCTTAGTATTTAGGAAGTTTTAATGTAATTCTAGAGTAAATAAAACATATGAAAATACCAACATATTGACAATGCTACTTGTAGAAAATTCAGTATCACATGCTTCTCTGAAGGCCCTTTCAAATTAGTAACAAATAGTTCGGTCTTATTTTCCTTTTAATTCTTGATGGACTAAGCATTATCCTTATTGACACCTTTCTTTTGGTCATCACTTCCAATAGATAAGAAAGATCATTATCTGATCACAAAGTAAAAATGCTCTCTGGAGCTCCACCATAATCAATAAGAAGGTATTGTGAATCTGCAACTGATCATAAAGTATGAGTGCTCTTTAGAGCTCCACCATAGTCCTATTGTCCGAAACTACTAATATCAAGGAAGAAGGCATGAGATCTATGACAAAATGTTGTCAGAGGGAACGATACCGTCAGAGGGAACGATGCTGCAGCTGGTGAGCTCTGTTCACGATCGAGAGGAAGACGACTGCAAAATCATTGGTGGCACCCGAAAACGGCTGCGGCGGCTGAGGGAACACATGGTGGCAACGTCGAAACTCCGTGCGGCAAAAGGGGAGGAGCGGCGGCATGTGAGCAACAGGAGGCGAAGGTGGAGAGGCGGCGCGTGAGCAACGGTGGGCGAAGGAGGAGCGGCGAAAGGGAAAGTAGGGCACGCGAGGTTTTGTTTTGTGCGATGGGTTTGAGTATCCGTGTTTTTTCCTTTTCATGGAAAATAACTTTGAGGCATTCTCTACTTTTCCAGAAAATGTTGTTTCTGTTTTAGAACACAGATATGGAAAATACAAACAAACACTGTTTTTCAAAAAACCGCATTTTCTCATAAAATGAAAACAGAAAATTCTCAAACCAAACACTCTCTTAAATATTTGTACAAATCATATCTAATCATCTTAAATAATATTGCAGAACATCTATAGGAAAACTCCAGTTGTTTAATAAAACTGCTTTTTAATTAGATAGACTTGAGGTAAAACCTCCTTAATGATGGCCTTTGAGAACATCTTAAATCTTAATGTTTTTAAAAATATTCTAATCAAATATTAATTGAGTATTTAACATGTGCATTTTTTTTTTTCAAATTCTGGCAAAATATAGTTTCTAAAAATTATGTCACTTTTCATCTTTTGAACATAATGAAGAACAACTGGTAATAACATGTGAGGTGAGGAGAAGATAAACAGAAAATTGGGTGTTATGTGTACAGTTGACAGATTATATGTGGTTGGTTGGCAGGATTAACACATGAATAAATGGACACATGGTGGTTTAATTTGCTATTCATATAGAAATTTAAATGCTTAGTTGGTGCTAATATATATATGGAACATTGTGCAATGACTTATTCCCATTGTGCACTTGAGCTTGTATTGGTGTTACTTCTAGTTTACACAAACTCCCTAAATCAGAGGACCTATGTGCTAATTTATCGAGCATCTTATACTTCCCGGGCTACCCAGTACAATAAGATAATTTAAACCTTTGTTAAAATATATGGTGTGGTAATTTAGTAGTAGGATATGATCCATGCAACTAATCTCAACGAGTTGAGACTAAGTTTTCTGATATGGTTGTTTGTAGCATAGAAAGTCTTAATAATATTACAGAATTTCCATTTTCTTTTTTGGCAACTGAATAATACTCTTATTGATATTGATTCTGTCAGATTTGTAGTTTATCAACTATCATGCGAGAATTTGTGGGTCTGCATTCTGTTTCATCTCTTCCATTCAAGGACTTGATATTATCAGCAAGTGAAAAGTCACACCATGGAGATAATGAACCTTGGGGTTGGAATGTTCCTAGACCACTGATGGATAACCTTATTACCAATCTCAATCAGTCACAAGTAGATGCTATTCGTGTATGTCTTTTTTTTTATGTGCCATATAAAACTGGTAATATTCTTAAGACAGCTGTACATTCATGGTGCTGACCTTTAACCTCTCTTTTGCAGGCAGGCCTGTCACGTAGAACTTTTGTTCTAATACAAGTATGGCTGTAACTTTATTTCCTGGACTGTTTTCAACTGAGCAATATGTATACCAATACTTACGAAAATATATATATGATAAAAGACCGGCTCCTAATATTATTTTCTAAGACTTTCGATTCAAATATATTTTAGATTAGATGAATATGATCAATAGTACAGTCAATTTGCATCTGTTCTGCACTTGTCGAATAATTTAAACAAAATCACTCATGGTAGGGTTTTGACTACATTTGTTCTGCATGATTAAAATAATTTCAAGACTCTGACTAAATCGTTTATCTCTATTTTTCTTATTACAATCTACCAACAATACTTTTACAATTGCTGAGGACTAATTTTGGTCCTCTTGCACGTTGGCACTCATAGTTTTCACCTTTCTGGCAATTCCGGCGAATATTCTTATAGTTATGCATCAATTTGTTTTCTAAGATGACTGTGATAAGTGCATCACAAATGATAGTGCAAATTCTCACTGATATCCATAAACAAGGCATCCAATCCAAAACTTTTCATGTGCTTATTTTTATTGTCTTGTTGTAGACTCCCCTCTCATTGGGCAGACAATCATACAAGCATGGACATTTATTCTGTTCTTTCTTTCCTTTTCTTAGATATGTTAACAATATTTTGTTTGGCATGTCTGTAAAACATTTAATTTATTTAAATATGGATGATGATATAGTAGGGGATAGAACCTAATGACATAGGAGAGTCTATATAGCCAACCCCATCTAGTGGGATAAAGCTTAGTTGTTGGTGTTGTATGTCTGTAAAACATTTACCCAAATCCTCCTGACATCTTGTTTCCTAGGGTCCACCAGGAACGGGAAAAACTCAGACAATTCTGGGTCTTCTAAGTGCTGTTCTTCATTCATCTCCTGAAAGAGGGCAATCAAAGTAAGTATTCACTTTTTATGATCTGCTACATTGTCCAAGAGGATATAGTCATCATTGGATCCTCTTTGGTTGATTATTTCTATTAGTATAATTAATGCACTTCAGAGGTTATTTTCCTTTTTGTTTCAAATTTTGAAAAGTAATGGATTAATACTTTTGGTCAGGGGAGGTTTCTCGGCTCAAAAACGCTTGCCAGAGATGCAAATTGAAGAAAAGTATGGTGCAAGCACTTGACATCATCATTCACGTTGTAGATCAAATTCTTGCGGATTTTCTAGAGGAATTTTTTTACATGTTTTCCTTTTCTCTACAATTTTGACAGTAGTAATTTTTCAGTTTTAGGTTAGAAATTATTTATCCTCAATATTCTGGATATTTATTATGTTGCTGCGACATTTATAAATGCTATGTAGGAACCTTGTAGAAGTTCAGGGTTTAGGCATTGAAATGGTCAAATTATAATGGATGTTACAAATAATCTCTATGGTCTTGTTGATGGATTTTATCATTGTTCTAAATTGTTTAGGCATATTTTCTCTAACTCAACTCCCTCTTATGGGATTGCATCAGAGCAGAAAATTTGTAGTATTTGATTTGTGCAGTTTCCATGCTCAATTATTTGTCTTTCCTTCTGTGTTATTAGTGTAGATGATTTCACCATGGAGCCAGTTGTGTAGTTGAACCAATACTCTATGCCAATTGCTTCTTACTTTTGATGAAAATTCAATTCTCAGGTATTGCCAGTGGAAAAAAGCATCTCCATGGTTGGCTGGTGCTAACCCAAGAGATATAATTATGCCTGTTGATGGCGATGATGGTTTTTATCCCACTGGAAATGAATTGGTAGATCCACGAACTTTTTGTTATAATCCATAATTTATTTAGTGATATCACCATGCTAAATTTCTTTATCTTCTTAGAAACCTGAGGTTGTCAATTCTAACCGAAAATATCGTGTACATGTGTTGGTTTGTGCTCCATCAAACTCAGCACTTGATGAGATAGTATTGCGGCTTTTACATACAGGCGAGAGCTTTACTTGTACCTATACTTTTTCTTTTTGCTTATTCTTGAATATTTATTGACAGATTTTTTTGTATATTTCTTTTTTTGTTTGGTTTAGCCTCTGGAGATCTACATCTCTCGTTGTGAATATTTTTTTTTCTTGATAGACCTTTTATATAGATAATAACTTTTAGCTGATCGTCTTCTTCCAAATAATGGTGCTTTGTTAAAATGTCATGGTACTATGCCTAACTCACTTGTAACCTGAGCCTTTAGCTATTTTGTAAGGTCGATCTTATGCACAATGCAGAACACAGGATGCAGAACCCTAAATTTGAGGGAGTCCTCCTGAATCCTAGGCCTTGACTGATAAGTTGCTGATTTTTGTAAGCCTTGATCAGTAAAAATTGATAGGCATGATCCAACTTCTGTTTTCTTCCTCTCGTCCCTTCTCATTCTTCTCTGTTCACAATTTTGCAGCATTCTGTTATTTTTCAAATTTCTGTTACCATGTGAAAGGGCTTGGATATGCTTCTGGATTAGAAAACTGCAGAAATAATTGTAATGAGAAAGGATAAAAGCTAAGAAATTGCACAAATATGTACGAGGAAAAAATTGTCACAATTTACCACTTATATTGAATGGTTCTCCTTGAGATATATAATACTGATGAGAAGCTTGGGGGAAAAATGGTGATCCACTAGGGGATGGATTAAATGTTGAACCTGATTTCAATTAGGTTGAGTTGGTTTTTGATTGAATGTACCTTGCCATACCATGAACTAGCATGATTACAATTTTTGCTTATTTACCGGTTTCATTATCAGCCCAAAACCATCTTCAACTAAGGCCTAATTAGATTTCTAAGGGACAGAATTAGGCCTATGTATTGTCTAGTCTCTATATGGGGTTGATATGTCAAATCAAAGCCAAAGTCAAGTTCTAAAAGAACACAAGCTGTACCTGGTAATTAAATTATATGGTATTCACCTGCTTATTTATACTTAATTCAATTAGAATTGTAGAGCTTCTCTTTTCTTCTCTCCTTTTTGTGGTCATCAATTTATGACCTTCGCTAACAACATCCATTGTTGATCTTTAAAGTGCAAGCAATTTATCTATTATATAATTACACAAGCTGAACCAATTGATTGTATTATATGGGTATAAACAACAGCAACACCAATAACAAGTAAATTTTAATTCCATTAAGTAGGGTTGGTTATATGAATCCTTTTACATCTTTGGCTTGATCCCCCATCTATATCCTCATCTACTATATATATTGTTTTATCGTTAATTTTTTTCATTTCTCTTTTCGATTAATGTGTGTATTTGTCATGGTTTCACATAGCCTAATGAGGACATTTATTGTTTATTTAAGTATATGTCCATAAAAGGGTAGTCTGGTGTACGAAGCTCCCTCCAATAGAGTCCCGAGAAGGGTTTATTGTATGCAATCTTTCCTTGCTTTGTAAGAGGCTGTTTCCAAGACTTAAACCAGTGACCTCTAGGTCACACGACAATAATTTTCCCATTGTGCTAAAACTCTCTTTTTAAGTATATGTCCATATTATCTTAAATGTGACTTTTAGAGTTATTCTTCAATATGCGCAATCTCGATTTTCTTTCTAATGTTTGTATTTCTTATCCCGTCAATCCTCACATGTCTTTTCATCCATCTTAACACTTGCAACTCTATGATTTTCATCCTAACATTTTGTTTTATATAATATAACTGGTCTAATCGCCGATTTGTAAAAGTTTTTTATTAAGCTTTAGAGATACTTTATGATCATAAAAAAATCTTAAGCTGAATAATCTTTGTCAATCCCTCCAATCTTTTAAAAAAAAAATCTTAGATACTTAGAGGTTAGAGTTGCAAGTAAACTTACTACTTATCATTTGCTTTCTTAACAATTGTTTTGCTACATCTACTAGTACTAGACTTAAATTTTTATTTTTACTCTTCTATGCATAAATCTTTTTATTTTCAATGTTTCTTGCTAATATTCGAGCTTAGTATATATTCCACATGTCTCATCGACTGATCCTGTTTGAGAAACTTGACAAAATGGAAAGTCGGGGAGAGAACTTACTGCTAATGAAGAAGAATTACCGGAGGACCACCGATCCGAGAAACCCAAAGCGGATCCTGAAGAATAAAGTCACAGAACACCTCCTTGTACGAAAATCCAAGAACGGGAGGAAGGATCTGTGAAGAATACCAAGATCTGGGGCTGTAACGACCTCCTGCGCACAAGAGACCAGCCAATACTATTGTTAGTGACCTAAGACCGGGGTGGGAATCCCTGGCTAGGCCCTCCGACGCTCAAGTTAGTGATCTCTCTTAGTGTGGAAGGAAGAAGATGAACAGTA
>JBBMJZ010014235.1:0-11154 GCA_037833815.1 Zingiber zerumbet | reverse complement strand
AGTGCTTGAATTTTATTACAACTGTTGGGAATGACGATGTTAAAGCCATCACAAATGTTGTCACTCTCAAATACAATATCTCTTTTATCAAAGAATCGGCGTGAAACAGTAGGCAATCTGTGATAGGGGTACACATACGTCTGAGGTAATTCGATCGGCTGTACATAAATTTTTTTTTTTTTTTTTGGCGTCGCCCTAGTATTCAATTATATTTTATAAAAGAAAATTGAAATAAAGCCTCCATGTCACATTTTTTAAAAATAAAATACAACACTTTATTAGAGTGCAATTATTTTTATGTAAACAATTTATAAATAGTTTGTATTATACCAAACGCATTTTCCAGTTTTCTTTCCCAGAAAATAGAATTCCAGTATATCATACAAAACACATTTTCTATTTTCTGAAAACAGAAACAGAAAACAGGAAAACAGAAATAGAAAATAAAAAATAGAAAATAGAAAAAATTTTCCAAATCCAAACGCCCCCTTAATTTTCGGTAGTTTTTTTTTTTATGTAAAGGAAAAAAGTGATGGAAGGAATCATAATTAAAAGATTTTTCACCTAAAAATGGGAGGAAATGGAGGGAAAAAGAAAATCATTAATTTTTATACTAAATATATCCTTCAAAATTAATACAAAATAAATATATCTCTGCATAATGATTATAAAAGTCAAATGAATATATTATTAATTATTTTCCTTTGACTTCCTTACAACTTCCAAATAAAAAAAAATAATTTCTGTTTCCTTTCCTCCACTCCCAAATAAAACAATACACCATTTCTCTCCTCTTCCTTTCATACATCATTTCCGTGGCACACAAATTAAAATTGTTTTTGAAATGCATTTAAAATCCTAAAGAGGATTAATTGTAATTTGGAAACAAATTATATACAGTAATTTACTTCCTAATAATGCTTAACAAAAAAAAAAGGTAAATGTAAAATATAATTACAAGGCCCTCGCTGAGAATAAAAGAAACCCGACGATATCACCCAAAATATTACCTGAATAATATAGGGCCGAACACGTTTACGTGGGGCCCTAGCTACTTCCAACGGACACGTCATATGCTGACTAGGCAAATTCTAGGTCCGTTAGATCAGCGAGCGAATCCATGCGGATCTGGGCGTGGACGGGACACGGAGCGAGAGGAGTCGACGCTTGAAACCCCTGTTCAGTCTGCGTGCGTTCGGGAAGGGTAACGTCGCAGGTGGGCACCTTCAAAATCACGGAGGCGAAAAGAAGGGAGGCGAATCGGAAGTAGCCGATCTAGGGTTTCCTTCACAGGGCGAATCCCCAAGTTTCTGGTCCCCGACCTGGGCCCTTCCGACCTCCCTCCATCGTAGGAAGCGAAGGTAGCGTGTATTTGCATCCGTTTCTTATCTCCTCCCCTCTAGATCTCCAAAGCTCCTTCGTTTTTGCTTGTGCTTTAGTGCTGTAGTCGACCTCATCAGGAATTGCGTTCGGATCTACGACCGTCGTAGTTACTGCTTGTTCGGTAGCATGGATCGGAGGTGATTAGGATGTCCCGGGCAACACCTTGCCCCTCCTTCGATTCTTTGGAATTCGGATAGTCTATATTAAGTTGTTTAATCTTCTGCTTCTTTCATGAAGGTGGTGTTTTTATAATTTGACTAAGGTGCTTATGAAGAGTAATGATTAGATCTCGACTTACATATTTGCTTATATTTCTAGGGACTTGCTCAAGTTATTTTTTTTCACTGATGCCATGTTACAAATCATCAGCGTGAATTTTGATTTGTATGAGATACGAGTGTTCCTTCTTTATGACTATGTTTTGCCTTTTCTCATGCAGGCCTTAAAATCTGGGAAGAGGATACCCTAATCCACCACCAAATTTATTGTTCAAATCTCGTAATTTTAAGTTTTCCTGGAAGATCTCGTCTTCCTGAGATCTTCCTTATAAGCTGGTATCAACCCCCACTATTGCTCGCAATTGTCACTTGCCAGTGAATTTGAATTGATACAATGAGAACACACGAACGAGTAGTGAACTTTGCTCTTTTAGGTTTGTGGCCTTTGCTTATGTTCTTTTTTACATAACATGTCATTTCAAAATTTTAATTATTATTTTGTGAATTCTTATTCGTATACTTTCATTAATTATGGTCTAGCAATCTTAAAGAATGTGTTGGTACAGTTTCCTCCAGCTTTATATTTATATTTTAATATTTTCTTCATACAGGTTTGACTTTAGCACCACTTGTTGTGAAGGTAAATCCCAATGTCAATGTAGTTTTGACAGCATGCCTTACTGTTTATGTTGGTTCCTATCGGTCGGTCAAGCCAACTCCACCTTCAGTGAGCACTGCTTTCCTTTTTTTATGACTGAATGTAGCTTACTTGTAATGTTTTGGTTTACAGTAGTATATATCTCAATAAACATGAAATATCTGCAGGAGACAATGTCAAATGAACATGCTATGCGATTTCCTTTGGTAGGGAGTGCAATGCTGTTATCACTGTTTCTTCTTTTCAAAGTCTTCTCCAAAGATCTAGTCAATGCTGTACTGACATGTTACTTCTTTGTTCTTGGGATCGTGGCTTTCTCGTATGTAACTGCCATTCCCTTTGAAATGATATCTGTCTTGATGATATTTTGTATTATTAGATACAGTTCCTCAGTTGTCACTAAAACTGGTATGCAGGGCAACTTTATTACCAGCAATAAAGCATTTTCTCCCAAAACGTTGGAACGATGACCTCATCATTTGGCGTGTTCCTTATTTCCTTTGTATGCTCTCTCTCTCTCTCTCTCTCTGGTCCAGTATCATTTAAAATTAGTGTATGTGCTGTGTTGGTTAACTTCATACATCTTATTGCTTTAAAAATTGTTTCATGTTTAAAATGAAAAGTTCAGTAATAAGAAAGTCTATGCTGATGAGTATGATTGGCTGTTGACTTCTCTATATCTTGCCCTTATCTAATAATAATCATGCCCTTGGATTTTTTTTGGTTAATTGCATGAAGTTCATTGGTAGCTCGTAATATTGATCATACACAACATATATGTAGAAATCCAAAGTTATGATATCATGCATCTCTCAAGTCATCATGACCAACATTCTTCTCACTAACTTATAGGCCTTGTTTCCTACAAAGGAGGATACAATTAGAAAAAGAAAGATAATAGAGGGAAAACTGATTGCAAAATATTCTTGTTCAACTATTTCAAAAGGAAAGAGATAGGGAAACTTATTTCAAAGCTTTATTTGAAAAGAAAAATTATTTCATTTTTTTAAGGTTAGATTTAAGCTCTATTGCACATGAAAGTGTGTGCTCTGTCCCAATTGGATGAAGCAACATAGAAGAAAATTAGGGGGAAATGTTTTCCATATTTCCTCCCTTCCTCTTTTTCCACCAGAGGAAACTGAGTAAAAGTATGGTTGTGGAATTTTTTTGTGTCATTATTTTCATTTGGGCTTCTCTCTTTCATAAGAAACACACCCTTAGTGAATTTCTCTCTTTTATCCTTTTGTACTTTATTTTAGGATTTGCACTCCAACAAGCTTGAAATGACTTGTGTTTAAAGAATTAAGGGATGCTAACATCCTTTCCCTTGGAGTATATTGCTGGATTGTCCTATATCCTTGTCATCTATGACCATTTTGTTTTCTTAATTGTTTATTTGATATTCATGGTCGCAGCTGCTTCTCTGGAATTCACCAGATCTCAGGTTGTTGCCTCAATACCAGGAACTTTCTTCTGTGTTTGGTATGCTCTGAAAAAGCATTGGCTTGCAAACAACATCTTGGGGATTGCATTCTGCATTCAGGTTAATTCTCTTCCAAAAACAAAAATAAACTTGATTCTTTTGTTGGTTTCTATGGTTGCATGCATGCTGCAGTTGGCTGATGAGTTATTATATTTCTAACCGTTTTGTTTTTTGTTATGTATTCTTTGTATTATGGCCCTGTTGTTTGCCTGTGATATATGTATATATTATATGTTTTTAGTTTGTATAGGATAGTTTGATTGTGAAAGAATTTTGTCTTTCCATTTGCGAACTTAGATACAAGTACCATCTGGTTTTCTGGTCATTGCATTATTGCTTTTATAATTTCCACACATTTCACCGTTATCAAAATAAGATATTGTTTAAAGAAATTGCATAAGCATGGACCAAAAAATATTCTTATTTTCTTATTCATGTAGGTTATTCGTTACCCCCCCTTTGCTTTTTATACAAATCTCCTAGCTGTTGTTTGATATCTGGACCTACCATGATGGAAAACTATTATTGTGTTGTCTCCTTTCTAATTTTCTTCCAAATCTATATGTAATTAAAAGAGTCAATCTGCACAAGAAACATCATAAATAATCATCGACAACCGATATGAGACGCTTATTCTTTTTATTTTTAAATGAGATAAGTTGAATTACTTAACACATTCACTTTGTACTTTGAATTTTTCTGATTCTAAGATGACACTCCTCAGTTTCTGGTATTGAAAAAAAATTACAATATATATTCAAATAGAGTTTACTACAAACACATCGACACAGCACCAAATATATTCAGTAACAATTTAACATGTTACCCACTTAACCATCTTCTCTATTGCTAACATTTAATGTGTTTTTACTGATGAATTGGAGCACATATATGTTGAAATAAGATTTTCAACATGTTAAATTTTGTTTTTTCACCACTTTACCCTGAATGTCTTCTACTTTATCCATTTCTCAGGGAATTGAAATGTTATCATTGGGATCATTTAAAACGGGTGCCATTCTTTTGGTAAGAGATGAGAACAGTCTTTCTGTCATCAGTATTTGCATTAAAATATATGCTTTTTCCTTCTGAAATGTGCCCTTTGCTTTGTCTTTACTGATCCGACTTCATAGTGCATTGTTTTGAGTGAGTAAATAGTGAGCTAACTTGATTCCTGATGTATTTAACTTTTGTATCAGAAACTAGCTGCATTCCAAATGATGGCTAACGGCTAACCTATATCGCACTGCATCCACATCCATTGTCACTTGTAGGTGTGTCTCAAATATTAGGAGACAACAATCTATATAGCAGAAAAAATACCAAAGATATCTAGAGCCTGAACCTACAATAGAGCACCAAATTTCATCTAATCGATTCCAAATCAAACACATCTCAGGGACAGATGAGCTCAAAGCTATCTTTTATTGACCATTTACCCACAAGTTTCAGCAATATAGCCAACACTGATCCACCTTTTCTATGCTATCATGTAAATATCATTCATCACACTATGCTTCTACTCTTAGTATGAAAGATGCAAACTACAATCAACAAAATACAATGTTAAAATTTCCTACGACAATTCAATGAGCTAGGTTTCCTGATGAAATTGAGTTAAAACCTCAAAACTTAAATTTATAGATGGTATGCCTTTGCAAGTCCATTTGTTTACAAGATCAGCATGGTATATGCTTAGGTCCAATATCCTATGAAGAAAGGAAATGCGGAATGATAGGTGCATGGGGAAAAGTTTTCCCCAGGCACTGTATCTCTCTGTTTCCTTGGGTGGAATCAGAAGGAGAGAAGAGCCTAGTGAAGCATTTCCCTAGCATCTTCACATATTACTTCTGCTTGATAGTAACCTCTTCATATTTATATTTTAGTCTTGTTTGAACTGGGGTACAATGGCAAATAGACTAAGAATACTATTAATAGTAAAGTAAAAGAAATAAAATAAATGTTCAATCCAGAAATTGATTCCATTTACTCTTTTGATCTGATTTATTTTAAATGGGTCCTTTTTGCATCACTATTTATGTATGCTTTGAGGCAAATCCTTTAAAATAAATTTCATATTATTTTACATGTTTTTCATTTACACAAGCTCAATAGATTTGGACTGGAAAAATTACTATGCATTTTGTTCACATCAATGTGAGTTTCATATCTTTCATTGTTCGTATCTTGTAGATTTTTGACAATATCTCTCTATTATGTGCTTTTCTGGTACAAACTGTGCATCATGTTTAGGAAAAAGTTCATAACAAAGAAGATATTATATATTTTTCATATATGCTTGCTCGCAGTGCAACGATTCTTCTACATTTCATGATTATTTTCCTTTATCTTATTGATTCTGTTAGCTCATAAAATGGAGGAAATGATTTTTATCAAAAAAATTTATTCCATGTGGACAATACAAACCCAAACTCGTTAGATTCTTGTTTTCACCAGCTCATTCGTTTTTGACTTTCATGTCTTATGCTTAGGTTGGACTGTTCTTTTATGATATATTTTGGGTGTTCTTCACACCAGTGATGGTTAGTGTTGCTAAATCTTTTGACGCACCCATAAAGGTTAGTTTTTTGTGGTATTTGATTGTTGATTTAAGTAACTATTTGGTGTGCTTTAATTCATACACTTACTTCCTATGTGCTACTGACAGCTTCTATTTCCAACTTCTGATGCTGCAAGACCTTTTTCCATGCTTGGCCTTGGAGATATTGTTATTCCTGGTAAATATTCAATTAAAAGACAACTTCTTAAACTAAAAACATGCTTTTGTATATTGTTAATTAAATTTAGAGTAAGGTTAAAAGATAAATAATTGTGAAGTTTTTTAGCTATAATGTTTGTGAAACTATTAGAAAGGAACTTAGTATTAGGCTTTACTAAGGTAAACTCAGTGCCATTATCACCGCTCATCAATATTCTACTGATTTTTAGTTTCTAGTAGGGTTATATATATAAACTAATGGTTCATGAACTAATCGGTTACTTGATTCATGAAGTGTTTGTTTGTTTATTAGACTATTGCTTTCAAACTGAATATTTATTATTGAACAGTTAATTATTTTTACACATTTGATTTATGAGATTCGTATAAATATTATATTATCAAGTTTTATATTTGCTTTTTCTCATGAATGTATATTATTGAAACTCATAAACAAGTCGAGAAACAAATCTTTAAGGATAATCTTTAAGGATTTAATCTCTATGTTTAACATTATTTATCTTTTTTTTATCAAATTTAAAAAATACTATAAAGGGTAGCCCGGTGCCCGAAGCTCCCGCTATGCGGGGTCCCGGGGAAGGATCCATTGTACGCAGCCTTACCCTGCTTTTTGCAAGAGGCTGTTTCCAAAAATTTAAAAAAGACTATAAGATTCAAATATCAAATTGGATTATAGCTTTATTATATAAATACCAGCTTACCTTTAAATTTGCTTGATATGATTTTCAATGAAGAATCTTTTGAGCTCGGTTGACTTTGTTTATCTATTTCAACAATAAGCAAGGTTGAACATAGTCAAGCTCTATTGACTTGGCTTCTTCCTAATTTCTATCACTTTGTTAAGTATTATCATTATTGTTGCTGGTTAGATGTGAGTATTTTTTGCTAATCATGAAATAGGGTTGAAAATATCATTCTGCTTAGTGAAATTGTGAATCTACTTCTCTGCTTGTGGACTACAATCATCACAAGATCATCATAGGTTATTTATCTTATCTTGCTCGTGCTGCTTGGAATCAAATTGTATCACCTATAACAAGATATATCGATAATCTTGGCTTGAAATGGTGAATTTGATGAGGAATAGTGGATGAAGGAGTATTTAACTGCGTGATCTTTCATGGCAAGGGCTTGATGTCATTTCAATCTCTGACTGACACATGTCTTAATGTAACAAAGCCCACTGCTCGCCCTGAACATTGCAGAAACCTTTTACATTGTAAAGAACTTAACCTCTCAATCAACAGTCCCTGAGAACACATCCCTTCATCAGCTCAAACTCATTGAAATTTCATTAACTTAAGCTCATTAACCCTCTAACCTCAACTATTAACTCAGCATTTCTCCTACCTATTGATCTACAATCTTCGAGAATTGTCTAGTTGTTTGCTGCTGTTCTGCTTCTGCTTTTCTCAACAGTTGATTCGTTCTCAAGTCAAGTTAAGCTTGATCTTGTTTAATGGAACCGTAGAATGCTTACTTTGTGTAAAGATTAAACTCATTGCTGGGTGCCTAGGAATTTGTAAAAGAGCCAACCATCTGTCGGTTGGTATATTTCTCATTGCTGTGATTTAACAACTGGACTGAAACAATTGCATGGATAATGTGATACTCTACTATTCAGGAGAAATGAAAAATGTGACTTTTCTTGATAGAGGGTTCTAAACAAATCGAGGATGATCAGATAGACATAATGTTTCTAAGGGTGTGCAAATCAACGGCGTGCACAAAACAGAAGATATCTATGGTTTACCTTTGTGATCTTTGTTGCTTGTGATCCTTCTTTGTCTTTGCAACTAGTCTGATTTAGTTCTTCTTTCAGTAAATTAAGTGGATTCTTGTGCCGCTATAAGTTTTCAAATTTCTCGCTTTATCATAGCTCTCTTTATGTTTTTTTTTCATCACAATTTGACACGCATACTTCTGATTAGGTATCTTTGTTGCATTGGCATTGCGCTTTGATGTTTCAAGAGGAAAGCAAGCACAGTACTTTAGTAGTGCCTTTTTAGGATACACGGTCGGTCTGGTCGTTACAATCATAATCATGAACTGGTTCCAAGCTGCACAGGTGAATGCCTGAAGCTGCTTCTGTTATCTGTTCAGTAACTTTTCTCCAAATTTATGCTTATATGGCTTCTTTGCCGCATGCAGCCTGCTTTGCTTTATATAGTTCCAGGAGTTATCGGATTTTTAGCAGCTCATTGCCTATGGAACGGGGAAGTAAAACCGGTCAGTTCCAAGTTTCATGCCTTAAGTTTAAAAAAAATGTCAAAGTGCAATGGCTTTCTTATTCATTCGCGGATTTTGCGTAATAATTCAACTAAGTATCTTTCTAAACTTTATCAAGGTTGTAGCTTCATGCGCTACCGACGAGTTTGTACTAGAATATTTTGTTTGAATGGAAGTCGATCGGAAGGAACTATATGTTGGATCGAAAATCCAGTTTCTGATACTGAATGGCCTACTTGTTTTTGTTAACAGTTGCTGGAGTTCGACGAATCACAATTGTCATCGACCGGGAAGAGCAGTGGCGATTCCGCAGAAGCTGAAGCCACTAAAGTTGACAAGAAAGTCGATTAGTTGTTTGATTTACTGTCGTTCATAACAATTCAGAGATTTTGCTGCGAATGAATGACGATTCGACTAGTTTAAGGAGAGCATTGCTATCATCTAATAGGATTTATGATTACACTCATGAATGACAAATCTTAATATGAAAAAAAAAATCGTAATATTGATCCAGTTCATCTGGATGTTCTTAGCTTGTTTATCTAATATTGTTATACAGTATAAACTTTTATAATTGAGATAAATGATTCAATGTCTCGTTATATATTTTATATTGTTAGGATATGTATGTTTGTTTGGATATTCAATTGAATGTGTTCTTATCAAGTTTATCGAAAATAGTATCATCATAATTCTATTACTGATATACAACAGTCGACTCGACTGTTTGACTATAGTTGAACTCAAATTAGCTCAAGTCTGGTATTTCTTTTTGATACATTTTTTTTTCTTTAAAAAAAACTAATGAACACAGAAGTTTTAGTTTTGTTCTTAGAAGGGACCAGGGGAGATTTATTGAGGATTTGTATGGAAATTATTTTAAATTTTTATTGTGTTTTTGAAAAAATAAATATAGAGAATATGGTTGAGTTGGTTGTACTTGTCATTGGGTTTTAGTTTTTAAAAAGAATTATTTTTTTATAAAGTACTTACCTTAGTGACCCTTTAGAGTTGGTTCCATAAACATAGAGGAAGATAAATATAAATATACAGGTTATAAATGTTTGGTGGAATAAATCTCAGCTCGTCAGTTTCTGATAATGTATCCTTAATCATTATATATCATGTGCTCACTATCTATACTCTACTATGAGACAACGGTAACTTTAATAATTATACCGTTATAAAATTATTGTTTCTATAATATTATAATAATTATAATTTTATAATTACTATAATATATATTTATCTTATTAATATAATTGACTGATGAGATTAGGCGACAGAAAGATAATCATAGTGAATAATATATTAGAAGGCAGCAATGTTATTTTGGGGTGAGATATATTTTTTATTAAAATTAAAATATAAATTATATCAGGCCAGGTCTAACGTAAGATTTTTTTGTCAATTTTTCCTTTTTATATTTTAATACTTTAAAGAATCTAAAGTAATAATAGATAATATCGTTGGACTCCATGCAACATCAGAAATTCACAGGATCTGAAATAGGTCTAATCGAACTTGTTTAGATCGATAAGTGAGTTTCAGTTAAAACCCACTAATTGGGCTAGAGATTTCATATTGTAACAATTTCATGTCTTATGGATTTCTAAGGTTGCAAGGAGTCTAACGGTACTGTCAATTGTTTATTTCGACTTCTCCGGATGTGTTAAAAATGTAATAAGGAAAAATCGACAAAAAACCTCACATTGGGCTTGATATGAATCATATCAGACCGACGTTGGCCCTGAAATAGAATCACATTAGGCCCAACGTGATTTTTTTTTTACTAATTTTTCCTTATTATATTTTTAACACCTCTAGAAAAATATGAAATAAATAATGGACGACATCGTTAGACTCCTTGCAACTTGAGAAATTCATAGGACATGAAATAAGTCTAATCGGACATATCTAAGTCAATTAGTGAGTTTTAATCAAAACTAACTTATCAATCTAGAGATCTCAAATTGTAACTATTTTAGGTTCTGTGAATTTTTAGCTTGTAAGGAGTCCAATGATATCCTTTATTGCTTATTTTGTCTTATCTGAAGGTGTTAAAAATGTTATCAAATGAATCATCTAAATCTGAAATGCGATGGCTTGTTAGGATTTGTAAAAAATGAGAATAAAGAGAAGAGAAAGAGAGACAAAAAATAGGTGAGAGCAAAGAGAAGAGAGACAACAATATCACGATTAACAAAGTATGAGAAGATCATATAATTAAGTACTCTATTTGATAAATGTTAAAGTAATGCGTGCTTTTCATCCCTCCAGAAACGGCAATTTACCAAACATCACATCTAAATTTTTAAATTTGTATGTTACTTTATTATTTATCAAAGGGCAAAGGGCACACCTTTTTAAGTGCAATTCCCGTTTTACCCTCTTGACAATCTGACTTTTTCTATTGATCCGGTTATAAGAACGGGGGGCCCAC
>JBBMJZ010014227.1:0-11154 GCA_037833815.1 Zingiber zerumbet | reverse complement strand
CAGGCAGGCAGCAAGGAAGTTGTTTGGCCCATCCTCCTATTCCTATATCAGTTATTGCATGACAACAAAAAGGGAAGCATGATCGATGCAGGCACAGAGTGCAGACGTTGTAGCTCGATCGTCTACCAAATTAAGTTCCCCTGCTGCTCTCATTCGTCCCCAAACCCCTGTAGATGATGCAGACTTCACTGCACTCGACCAAGGAATGCTCTTTCCCCTAGGCTTGCATGCCATGCATGCATGCGCACTGTGGGCAAAGCGATATGTGCAGCACCAAAGCTGCTCCTATTAATTTCCCTGTCTCCTTTCTTCTTCCTCTCCATCCAGGAGGCCCCCTCTCCTCGCCCCTCTGCAACAGAGCATTCTCTGCGATCATAACTGAGCAGAACGGCAGCCGGCAATTTAATTGTGGCCTTTTGCCCAACGGAGATATGAAAAAGATGGGACGTGGTTATTCGCATACAATATGACTATAGAGCAAAAGTGGGCTCATAAAAAGGCAGGAAGGCAATGACTTGTCGCTAGCTCTTGCTACTGTCTTTTTGTTTCTACTGTCTTTTTGTTTCTGATATTCCCATGTCCTTGTTTAGTTTTAATTTTAGTTTCTCTTTTTTCCTTCTGCTTTCCTTCTTCCCTCCATTATTCTGATGGGTGAGAATTTGTTTCTTTGATGGATTGTTTGAACTTTCGAACGCTGGGACTGAAAAATATTAATTATTTAGTTATTTTTTTATTTTACTTTTGAAAGTTGTAAACGAGGTAGACGATGGAGTTGGAGAATGAAACAAGAACATGCAACGTTACAATTACAGCAGGCATGAGAGATCGAGATCAACTACTATTTCTACTGCTTCTACTGTTACTGCTACTGCTTGACTGCTACCCATTTATCAAACTAATCGATATCGATCGAGGTTTTTGTGTGTAGCAGGGAGGAATTGAACACAGCTGAGCTCTGATCATTGAGCAAAGAGAAGTAGCCAAATGTCGGAGAAGGCTTGCAGGATCAGCGGATGCAGGTGCGGAGAATTCAGGGCCAAGTAGGAGTGCAGCAAGCGCTCCAGCTCCTGCGCTCCGAACATCTGCCGCTCCATCATCATCTCCACCATTGACGTCCGGAAGTCGCTGTATGGGTCCTTCGACCGCTTCGTCACTGCGAATCCGCCTCCCTTCTCGTCCTTTTCCTTCTTTTTCTTCTTCTTCTTCTTCTTCTTGTTGCCGTCGTCGATGGAGGCGACCAGCGGCCGGAAGCCTTCCTTGCATCCGCCCTTGCACCCGCCCGGCGGCCAATAAGAACCTTCGCGGCGGTTACTCCAGCGCCGGCGACTCCGCTGCCGCGCCGCGGGCTTCTTGTTCTTCTTGGCGGACGCGTAGAACTCGGAGGAGTCGGAGGAGAAGCTCCTGGAGGAGAAGAACGTTGTCGTGGTCGACTCTTCCCTCTCTTCGCTACTGAAGAATCCGTCACCCTGACGGTCGCCGTCGTCGGTTTCCGTCGACGAAGAGCTGGTGAATCCGTATGCGTTGGACCGAAGCCGCACCGCGCTTCTCTTCTTCGTTGCTTTTGACCTCGAAGGGCGTAGCTCCGGCCGTTTGGTGTCGTCGCCGTGGATGCAATAGTAGTAGTAGGCGGGGAAGGAGGACTTGGAAGGGGAGGCCGGGGAGGCCGGAGGGCACGTACTGCCCTCCCACCGGCCGGTCTCGTAGTACCCGCCCGTCTCCCTGACGCGCCTCTCCTTCTTCCCCCCGCTCTGCCTCTCGCATACCTGCGCCGCTGCCGGACGGCAGCCGCCGCAGTCCACCGTGGCCACAAACGCCGGGTCGACGGCGTTGTGGTGGACGGATGAGTTGGACGGCTTGCAGGCGGCGCGGAACAAGCGAGAGAGGCGCTGCTTCAGCTTGCTGCCGCTCTCCATTGTAAAGAACACTAATGCAAAAGAGAAGAGACGCCATGGTGGCCCTTTATAAGCTTTTGGATTGGCTCTGCTCCTACGAATTCAATTTCAAACAAAAATATTAATCAAATAGACAAGCATGAATGATATAAATGGCTCATTGTCATTGAATCATAATTAAGAGAGAGGGAGAGAGAAAGAGAGAAATACTTAATTTAAATTCTGCCATTTCACATGGAAGCTTTTGGCACACACTGCCAGAGAATGATTCATCTTTTCTTGCCATTTCTTCAAAGGGGTCCTTTTAGCATGGCATCTCTGTCCAGACTTGCTTTTTCTTGTAGCTGAAGGAGTTAAAAGCCCACTAAATTCCAATTTTTTTTTTTTTCTTATGGAAACATTCCTCAGTTTGGACGTGCATGGCCATTTTCATGGCTGAAGATGCCCGCTTACTCGCCAGTTTGTTCACATGCCCTGCCCAGTGCATTAATGAGGGAGAGTGCATTTATTTCGTCTGCCCCAAATTCCCATTCTTTCCTTTGTCTCTGATGCCTAAAAAGACAGCCAACTCTCCGTCGTCAAGCTGCACATTCCTGTTTTCGAGTTGATGATGTTGATCATCATCGACTCGAAAGCATAATGGATAAATCGAGCAAGCATGCATGTGCTGTGCTCCCACAGCAGTGAGTTTTTCCAGAAGAAGAGGACAAGGCTCAGACTTGATAACAATTAGGGGGCATCGATCTCCATACGAGTGGAAGTACATCAAGGAAGTGACAACCTCATTGACTCTCAAGCTTAAACAGGATTATGGACATTAACAAGGTACGAGTAAACAAAGTAGTTGGTATGCCACCCACTTGGGATCACAGTCCCCCAAGAAGCATGGCAAATCAGCAATGGGCTTTTGAAATCCATGCATGGAGGGAAGAGAGCAGGCAGACAGAGGAGGTGGTGGGCTTTGTCACCTCTCTTGTCCTTGGTGGCTCACTGCCCTTGGCACCTGTCAGAGAGGTAAGAAGCTAAGAGACAAGAGCAAAGGGAAAGAAGGGAGGTTGACAAGGATTACTTTATTGATATTTGCATCACTAGATGAGCAGTGAGATGTGGAATTTGGCATCATGTGGGGCTAACATTTTTCTGACTCCCATGAGGGGAATTGGAATGGGGATGCATGCATCTTTCAGAGGATGTAGGTTCCAAGAGCTTGCATACAGTGAAGGCAAAGGGGTCCAAGCATTCTGGGACACGATAGGAAGAGCTCCAAATGGGTGAGTACAGGGAGGAGAGGGAGCTTCATTACCTTTTCTTTTCTTTCTGATGGGGGCATCATTTGATTTCATGAAGAAGCATCATTCATGTGGACGGAAGCCTGTGTTTGTTTTCTGCAATAAAAAACAATAGTTTGTAAGTTTGAAAGTTTAGAGATATGATGACAGATTGAAAAGGAGAAAACTCCAACTGTTGATATAAAATAATGGTACATCCTCAGACCTGTAGCGTTCATGTGGTTCCAGTTTCTCTGTGTTGTCTTGAAGATTCCTGTTGTCTCAAAATTAATAAAGAATTCAAGCAGATTGTTCAGTGCGTTCAAATCCCCCTAGAAATTAGGATGCGCAGGGTGGTGTAAAAGAAAGACTCCTTCGACATGCTTCAATTTAAGAATTGAATTTGACCATGACAAAATCTTAGATAAAATTCATATTTTGCTTATATTCTGCAAAACATGATCTTGAATATTTTTCTTTGAAAAAAAAATATGGAGTCACACAGACACCTTGAAGCTCCATATTTCCGTTCACAGTTGAATGTAATGCTTTTGTAGTTAAAACAAACTACATTGCTACGGTGTAAACAATTGGCAATTTCATTCAATTCCTAACTCTAAGTTGTGAGATTCTTCCTAAGAATAAATATTTCGCCCCTGCAGACAATTTACAAGATCTGTATGTCGCGGACATCAGGAATCTTATTTGTTGATTTCTTTGCTTTCGCCTTGCGTGGATGTTCTGATCTCACTAGTCCCGTAACGTTGAATAGCAGTGACAGGTTCATTGCAACGGGCACAACGGTACGAATTGACGGCAGAACAGCGGGTGCGGAGGCAGTAATAGCAAAATCTGAAAGAGAAAAATAGAGAACTTCAGTGCTAATTTACACAAGCTAGGAGAAAAACAGTAAATTATTTTATTAACTGAAATCAGTTTTAGTTTTAGCTCATTTATAGAATAACAAAGAGAAAATTGAGGCATATAAGCTGAGATCAATAAGATAATAATATATATACATACATACATCTTATAAAACCTCAACAGTTAAAGGCAGTTTAAATAATTTGTACATGTTCAAACTGAAACCGATAATTTTACCAAGTATCCAAATCAAAACCAAACTGATAAACTGATAAACCAAATTTCCATTGCTTTGGTTCAGTTTGCTAATCAGGTTCCTGGTTTATCAGGTTCAGGTTCTAGACGTCCACCCCTACTTTATGATCATTCCATGATGATGAAAGTTACTTGTAAGCACTCCATGGTGTTAATTACAAACAAATGGTATGTGTGGTTAAACAGCTAATGCCCTTTGAAAGCACAAGACATTGGATCAAATTCAAATACAAACAAAAAGGAATATGTTAGGAACAAATACTTGTAACTACTTCCAATGGACACCACAAGAATTGTACTCCAGCATTTTACCTGTGTTGACAAGGAAGTGCAATAAAAGGAATTGCAGGATCTGATTCACAGATGGGGCAGACAGTTTCATTACTCGCTGAACTTGATGACTTATCTTTGGAGAATGGAAGAAGTCTTCTGGCAGACGAAGAATTTAATAGAGGGAGAAGCAAGAGCAACATCTCCTGCATATTATTAGCAAAGTCAGATACATACAAATGCATTTCATTTTCCCATGCAAAAAATATCGACAAGACAGGTGAAACAGTAATGCTTTACCAGCAAGCTTGTCAATGATTGAATATTCCTTTCAAGGAACATAGCCAACATGAAATATTTTCCTTCTTGTTGTACAAAAAGGTTAAATGACTACCAAATTAATCAACAAAGACAAAAAAATTCTAAAAAAACCCTACTTATCTCATAACAGAATAACTGTTTCCAGAATTCTCACTTAAGCACCAATTCTAGAGAACATCACTGAATATAAACATTTAAGGAATTGTTTAGCTGGGTTGATTTTGATGGTTTCCACAGAAAGGGATCCAATTTTGAGGAAATCCAGGCAGATCCCTTGATTACTTGAGGTGAAATGGGCAAAGGAGGGCGCTTCCACATAAGCAATTAAACAACTCGAACACCTTTGATAAACTTACAGAAGGAGATATGGGAAAATTTTGTCTTGTAATGACTGCTTATATTCTGGCAAAAGATGTAATAACTTAGATACAGAAAGGATTAGGAAAAATTGAAATTTTGTGCCAGAAGACTATGAAAAGTCCTGCATTGGCTCAAGCCTATGATTTCTTATAAAGAAAAATGAGTTAAAGGTGCAAAAAATTGACCAAAAAAAATCATTCTGTTGCCTAGACTACACAAAGCACCCAGAGTACTACTATGGGCATATGTGATCTCCCAATACTAAACATGGAAATCATTCCTCGAATACCTTTGATAAACTTACAGATAAAGGAAAATTTTGTTTTGGAGTGACTGCTTATCTTCTGGCAAAAGATGTAACCACTACGAAATGGATTAGGAAAAATTGAAATTTTGTGCCAGAAGAATAACAAAAGTCCTGCAGCGGCTCAAAGCTTATGATTTCTTATAAAGAAAAGCAAGTTAAAGGTGCAAAAATTTGACAAAAAAAAATTACATTTTTGTTGCCTAGACTACACAGTTCACAGATTACTAATATGGAAACACAATATTCCTTCAGAATAAAAGGTACAAACATGTTTTCACTGAGCAACATATCAGAAAGCAAATACTTGTAACAAGAAAAAACTAACCGAGAATTCATTCAACACCAACTGTCGATTCATGTACTCAAAGCTAACAGCACGATTCATGTTAGGACTCTCATATATGAGCCTTGCTCTAAGGACCCTTTCAATGATACTTCTGTACCTGCATCACCAATATATCATGAATTTTAAAGTTTGCAAAGACAAAATACATCATGTGTACCACACTACAGTTGTTCCTTGTATGTCTAAGCCCTTCATCAGGCATCATTATATACCTGCACCAAATTACGTTTGATGCACCTCCCATTCAAATTGTATGGAGCTTTGACTAAGGGATAGTGGTAATATTGCTCTTGATTGACTGAGTTCTCAGATCGAACACTCAGTTCAACAAGAGCAATATTACCATGACACCATGATGGAACTTAATTTGGAACATAAAACTTAATTTGGCCACAATAAAACATTCACTTGTTCATAGATGCAATTGGAACATATTAAATTATCAGAAATCACGCCGATGACACCATGAGGGAACTTAATTCTTGAAGAGAGCCCTATATCAAAAAAATGCTCGAAAGAAAGAAGCAGCAGTATTCCTAATGGAGCCATCTAAGTCTAGCATAGCATTGGGAGAAAGGAAGCAAGGAAGAAACAATTCCTAACCCAATGTACCAATCTCCAGCTCCCACTCAAGGTTAAGATTATTGGGAAAGAGTAACGAGACATGAGAGAAATTCACAATATATACTCCTAATTAACATAAGCTCCTATGTGTCATGATATCCATTTTTTCGTCTTATCTGATCTCAGCAAACAAACAATATTAGCATATTTTGTCACCATTGAATTGATTGTTCAACAGCATAAAATCCTTCTAAAACCTATTTATTAAGGAACTGCTCACACATACAAATGTGCAAATGGAAAAGGTTCCCAACAATTACAAAACCTGGTTTAGCATCTTATTAAAGAATTCCTGAAAATCATTTTTATTAAAAATTCTATTTATTTATTTTTATATGTTTATTTTTCATTATTCTATGTATTAGTTATTTACAATGGACCTTTTGGTGATTTAAATTTTAATTTTCTTTGGATGTTGTCAGTCAAACACATGCATACATGCCCAAATCTGTTGATGCTAGCATCAATGCGTGACATAGTTCACATATATGATTATCTGAAAGTGCTTACACTTTCACATTCTCAGCCATCTAGATAATTCACAAGTATAACTAACAAAAACACATCAGATTACTTTACCAGCATACAAGAAATTTAAAAATTATCAAAGTCAGGTAACAAACTTGTAATGGAAAAGGAAAAAAAATCCCTTAACAACTATCAATATGATATGAACAGGTTCCTCACCTTCCAGAATAAAGAAAAACTAGCATGTTGCTAAAGGAGGCAACTTTGTATAACCCCTCAATGTGTTGTAATAAAATCCAGGCTCGGCGTGCCAATGACCTCTAAAGTGCAAAGAGGTTGGGTTAGTATTAAACTTTGCTAGCCCAAAGCAACTTACCAAGTTGAAGGAAAACCTTCTAGACTACCTGTTCAGAATCACCCCATCTGCGAAAAGCTGAGAATGATTGTACACGAGACCATATATATTGCCCACCAACAGTGGTAATGCAATACCAGAGCTTTTGAGAAACAGAAAGCCCAGGGCCTTCTAGCCCAGTTCTGACTGAAAGAAGAACAATAATAACATGAATAAGTGCAATAAACATCAACAAAAATCAACTGACCTACAAACTGAAGGTTATCGTAGGGAAACAATTTAAAGCTTTCCAGCCAAATATACATTTATAATACTCATTAAGTCAATTAACAATTTTACTATAAATAATGGTAAGTGACTTTCTACCCCAGGAAGCACATTAGACAATACAGACAAGTCCATAAGAAAAGGGAGTTAATTTTTTTTAAGAAAATTAAAAAAGACTCCACATAAGCCTCTTCTGTGGCAGCATAAGCATTTACTGTTGGATTGGAATTGCATTCACTTAGTCATACAAGGATTGTGCAACCTAAATCAATCCTTGCTCGGTAATGTCCAAGTTAGTATTGATTTAAGAAAATCAGATTTGTCAAATAGACAAAAGCAGCATATTTTATGCTGCTTAAGTCTGTCATATATAATGGGAATAATAAACCAAGGCCCAACATCCAATCTTTTTGTGAATTAGTTAAGTTAGAGGCTATATGAACATGGTTTATATTATAAAGAGGTAGTAATACAAAAGCCTACCATGTCAGTGGTCATTAGAACCAACCCTTCGCTTAACCTCACTGGCCACAATTTCTTTGCCTGCCAAATCCTTGTGATTTTTCCTCTTCTAGCTTGCTTAACGCTAGCAGGAACAATCCCACCTCTCAATTTCACAATGGCAATTACCTGTCATACCACCCCCTCCCCAGCCCCACCCTACTTTTCTGATTTCTCAAATAACATAAAGTAGCTACCTTCCCTCCTACATTTCTCAAACTGATTTCCTATCACACAAGACTCTCACAATTGAACTGCCCCTTCCTCTCAATTTCTCAAATCCAACCTCTCGCGGAGCCTCCTCTTTCCTGTTGCAATTTCACAATCCCACTAGTCCAGAATTCCCAATCTTTTTCCACCCACCCAGGTTAACAACTCACATTTCAATCCCTCTCTCACCTTTTCTATTTCTATTCTACCATTACTATCCTTCTTTTAGATATGTGTTCTCAATTCATTGAAAAACATTCCTTTCCTCTTCATATAATTATTATCTTCTTTATTTGATTGTTTAAACCCAAGATCATTTATTCGCCTTGTCACCATCTCATTGTGGTTATCTCCACATATCTAAAATTTTAAAATATCAATTTGAATAATTTTATGCAACTTTATTCACATTAATGATGCTGACAGTGCTCTTCAATGATATCTATTGAATGTCTTAGTTTGAGTACCTTATGCTACCCCTGCACCGGTATTTCAAGTACCATTACCTTTCATTGGATGTTATGGTTTATGCTATTAAACGATATCATGGAGTAGGATATGGTTGTGGCAACACGTGTTATTTGTACCTGTTATGTGTTCACTATTTTGTCCAGCATACACAACATAGCTTCCACCGTGAAATAGGATTTTATGGTTGCTTGATTTTGATGCATGTTCTCCTATAACAAGTAATTGCATGTTGCTTTCCACCTTCACTTTTCAATTCTATTACCTGATTGCTATAATGGTTCTAAATTCGCTGTTTAATGAAATGGTTCTTTGCATACCTCGTTGTCCATACAAGTTCTTAAGTTCCATTTCTTATGAACCTATAATCCATTAAAATTAGATATAATATTTTACCCTATTCATCATGTAGCTCAAGATCCTTGAAAGAAGGAAACTATTGGAGGCAATAATGAATCCAATGGAATTATCTAGGAGATATTCCATCGCACAAAAATTTGATAGGTATGAAATGAAGTTATTTAATAATAATGATCAGAGAACATAGTTTTATTCATTCTCTCTTTTTGCTTTTGACATAATAAAAACACACTCAGTCACACAAGTACTACCTATCTAAAATCTGGGCACAGGAAATGATATTGTAGGTCTATCAAGTTGAACTTGATACCTTTGAATTGCATATCCACCTCAAATGGGCTTCTGCTATAAGTCTATTTTGGAATTCATATGTTCTATCTATTGTGACTTATTTGATGTGTATTATAATTTATCTGGTGTTCATACTGTTGATCTATCATACCTTACCAATCTGGATTCATATGTTTTATCTATCATGAATTATTTAACATATACAATCATTTGACAGTTAATTATCAGGTTTGGCTCATAGGCTATAGCAGCCTAAATTAAATATTTCCCATGGAAGTTTTAAATTGCTATTTGAGGAAGAAAACAAGGCCACAAAAACAATATGGTCCAAGTAGCAGGTAGAAATTTTATTTGTTCTCTAGAAGTGAGCTATAAGAATCAAAAATTGCATTTTTAGACTATTCATAAAGGGCACCTACTTGTTTAGCTAATTCCACTCTCTCATAGTCATATAAGCATCATATGCCCCACAATGATAGTAGGTTTAAACTACATTATAATGTGTCTCGGTATCATAATTATTATTTTTTTTTTTTACTATTGTGAAATTCAGCAATTCTATTATACTTGCCTTCTTTGCCACCAGCAGGAACGGCGCGTTCATCTCTGTATCTAAGGTTCATGAGTGCATTCCCTGGCGTGGGCTTATCGACCCAAATAGAGAATCTCCAAATCAGGAACTCCAGGAAAGCATCTAGTTCCGGCTCATATTGAAATAGAAATCCTGGCTAATCCCCCCCAAAAACACACTTTAGAACTAACAGGATCAACTTGGCAAACCAACCAACGAGGCATCAAAGTTTTTGTAATTTCTAGGGTTACCTTCATCAAGGAGAAGACCTTGACAAGCTGCTCCTTCAGCATGGCCGACATCTCCACATCTAATCGCGCTGCATCAAACTGATTAACCCTCGATACAGCAAGCTGTATAGGAAGCTGTTCATCCACAAAATCACCGACTCCAATCAATCTCACTGGAGATTTCTACTCGGCGCCATTCTGTAGTCAAAGAAAGGTAAACGAATGCATTGAAGCTAACAAGGAACTACCTGAGTAGAATCCCGCAAGGACTTCCACCGGGCGAACGATCGGCGGTACTCCTCGACCCAGGAACTCTCCGGCGGAGGATCCGACCTCAGAGACGGCAGAGAAGAAGAGGAGGAAGGTGAGAGGGAAACGGGAACCAAGGGATCCCTGTCGAAAGGCATCGATGCGGCCGCCTTCGCTCCTCTCGTCTCGAGTAAGGCGCAGCGAAGAGAGAGGTTGAGGTTAGAACCGACGAGGGCAGGGACCGCGTACTTTCCAGCGACGGGAGGGTAATTTTGTCAAATAATCAAGGATTCGCGAATGCGGAGATAACAAATATTATGCGGCTTTTTATTGGATGGCCCACACACCTTTAGCTATCGGTCTTTCCGCGTAATTTTTATTTTTTTTACAAAATATTCACACACTTGTCTAATGGCCTTCCAATCTTTTTTTAAAAATATAAAGATATTAATATATATTTTTTTAAAGCATCATGAATCTCTAATTATAGCAATCAAATATTATCATATCTTGATAGTTTAGACTCTAATCTAAGACCACTTTGATCTTGACAGTTGCTCAATTGCTCAGTTGGAGTTGAGCTATAATCATAGTTTACAGAATTATTATGATACTATCAGAATTAATTTAAAATCAAGATCGAATGAGTCGGGATTGTAAAATCTTACGATTCCATT
>JBBMJZ010014220.1:0-11155 GCA_037833815.1 Zingiber zerumbet | reverse complement strand
CCCTTCCTCTCTCCTCACGCTTTATCTCTTCTCACCCTTTTGTCCCTCCTTAATCTTTTCCCCCACACCCTCTCCTTTTTTCTCTCAACACACTTTCTCTCTCATCATACTCTCTTCATTGAACTTTCTCTCTCCTCAATCTCTTCCATCACACTCGCTTCTTTTTTTTTTCTCATCACACTTTCTCTTTCATCATACTTTATCTCTCCTTAATCTCTCCCATCACACCCGTTTCCTCTTTTTTTCTCATCACACTTTCTCTCTCATCATATGCTCTCTCTCATCATACATTTTCTCTCCTCAATCTCTCCCATCACACTCGCTGTTCTTATTTTTTCTCATTGTACTTTCTCTCTCTCCATCCTCTCCTATCATACTTTCTCTCTCATCATATTTTCTCTCTCCCATCACATTCTCTTTTCTTATTTTCTCTCATCACACTTTTCCTCTTTTCATTTTTCTTATCGCACTTTCTCTTTCATCACACTTTATCTCTCATCATTTCTCTAATCATATTTTTCCCTCACATCTAATTTGTCTTCTTATTTTTTTTTAAGGGTAAAAAAGAAAATTTTAATTTATTCAGATAAAAATATTCAACTAATTAAATATTACTTTTAAAAATAATATTTATATTTATACTTATTCTTATTTTATAATACGAATAATTTTTATTCTTATTTTTATTCCTATTCATATTAATAAGAGCGTAACAAACATCCTCTTAACTTTATACTCATCCATTTAGCTGCCACATGATGGATTCCTAATTATTCCCTGATTGGGCCCAGAATTATATCCAATACTGTTTGGAGGGACCATAAAATCTGTAAAATCGGAGCTCGCGAGCAAGTCCGGTGAGGGAGGGAAGCTGAAACTAAAAGGCGGCTCTCTTTCTTAACCCAGTAATAATTACACAGGTGAAAATTAAATGGAAAAAAAATACTAATAACAAATGGCGTGCGTGACAGTGAGTTGAATCACCGTCAATTAATATACCAAAATCAAAATCGTTCTATTACTTTGTTTTATACTCATCCACTTACCTGCCACATCATCCTGAGGGATGCCTAACTTGTTCCTGGCTGGGCCCTCATTTATATCCAATAGAATTTGGAGGGACCATAAAATCTGCCAAATCGAAGACGAGCGAGTCTGCCGATGGAGGGAAACTGGAGTCCTCTCTCTCTGTTTTTAACCTATTAATAATTACACAAATGAAAAATAAATGAAAAAAAAGAGAGTAAAACATCGCGGTGCCCGTCCCAGAGCCATCTCAGAGCACGCTAAGTCGGTGACACGCCACCGCAACCTCACCGGCCGCCATTCTGAGCACTGCCACTTCGCCGCGCGGTCTCGGGTCAGGAAAACCTTCTATCCAATCCGGCAGATCCATTCGCCGCCTTGGTTTTCATTTCCCCATTCTCACCAGTTCCCGGAGGAGTCTCCTTAGTTCGAGGTATGTCTCGCTCCGCTGCTTGATACGCTGCTTCCGTCGGACTTCTTCTGATCTAATATTTCGTTTTGTTTCTTTGTTCTTGTTTTGGAATCGGAATCGTGTTTGCTCCTTTGGCTAGGTCGGCGTGTTGGGATCCCCTATCATACGTCGCTCGGTTCCGTTGGCCTGTCGGCTTGCATTGGATTCACTGCAGGCTCTGTTTGGTGGATAGGTAGGGTTTCTCTTCCATTTTCTCGATGGGGAAGAAGGGGCGCGTGGTGAAGAAGCGAAGAGGGAATGTTGTCTCTGCGCCGAGGGATGCCAATGACACGAAGAGGAGGGAAATGAAACGGAAGTTAGGTTCGAGTACTTCGCAGCAGGACTCAGTAGATGAGGTGGACCGTGGAGTTGCATACAGCTCATTCTGTGGCGAAAGCAGTAGGAATGAGACGGCGGATGTGGAGAAGAAGAAAAAGGAGGTTTTTGCTTCAGAAGAGATTTCTGTCTCTGATAATAAACAAGTTGCTGAGGCAGAGTTTGTTACAAAGCAGCGTGGTAACACTGATGCTGAGGTCCCTTCAAAGATGATCAAATTGGATTCCTGGGAACAAGGTGAAAAGGATAAATCTCTACTTGGCGTTAACAAGCCGCCGCGAACTCTTATTTCACAATCTGGTACTGATAAAATAGAGATAAATGCAAACAAAGTTGGTGGTTCCGATCCCCTAGTGCCTGCAAATAGAAAGGTGGCTGGAGTGGGCGAAAACCAAATACAGATAAGTCTAGAAAAGGCTGGAAAGGAGGGAGCTGAAAACACAAAGTCGATGAAATCACCAGGTAATTTTCCGAAACTCGGGGGCAAGGATCATAATACTAGCGGTGGCGCGGGTGACAGAAGAGCCGAAATTGACATTTCACGATCCCAAGACCGGACTCTGAAGGTGCAAGGGAAAGCTGATGATGCCTTGAGGGTCCTACGTAGTAATAAAGTGGGTGGGTTTGAGAAATATTATATTAGGAGGAAATACAAGGGGGGGATCCCAAAGGATATAAACTCTGTTTTTCTTGCCCGGGCCACATTGAATGAACCAGCTCTTTCTCCATCTGAAAGGGTTGACGAAAATTCAAATTTTACTAGCACAATGAGTAAAAATGAATTGAGTAGGTCAAAACATGAGATCCCCGAGAAGAGTGGATCCCGCGAACCTAAAAAACAACAGAAAATTGTTTCTCCTGACCGAGAAAAAAGGAGAGTAGCAGACACTGCAAAGAGCAAAACTGCTTTGAGAACAAAGAGTAGATCCAGTACGGAAACATCTTTCAAGAAAAAACAAGCATCAAAGGTTGGAGGTGTATCTCACATTACAGAAAAGCAGAAACTTAGAGCACAGATAAAAAGTATACTTGTAGATGCTGGTTGGACAATAGATCTTAGGCCAAGAAGGGGCAGAAACTATGAAGATTCTGTTTACATACCTCCTGAAGGTGGTAGTGGGTATTGGTCAATCACAAAGGCTTATGCAATTCATCAAAACAAATTAAGTATAACAAACAATGTGGTGGGCAAGACTTCTTCTGGAAGGAGCTCTAGAACTTCTGCTAGTCAATCTGTTGTACCTCTGGAGTCCCTTGCTTTATTGAAGAGAGTTGTTGTTAACAAGAGAAGAAGAAAGGCAGAAGAGACTGAAAAATTCCAGGAGGGCAGAATGAAGAGGGTAAAGCAAGCTTCTTACAAGAGCCATCTTAGAGATCAGGTTAAGGGTAAACTGGCTTCAAACTCAAAATTTTCTTATAATTCCACATCTCATAAGAATCTTCACAAAGGATTAATAAACAAAAAGGGTGGACACACCATCTTGGTTCGTGGTGGTAACAATGAGTTAGAAGCTGATGACGCAGACTACGTTCTGTATGACTGGAAACGGACAATTCTTTCTTGGATGATAGATATGGGTGCATTGCCAATTAATGGAAAAGTGAAGTATATGAACCAACAAAAGACTAAAACAATGTTGGAAGGCTGGATTACTAGAGAAGGTATTAACTGCAGCTGTTGTCGCAAAATCCTACCAATATCGGAGTTCGAGCTTCATGCTGGTAGCGAACTCCTGCATCCTTCACAAAATATATTTCTGGAGGATGGAGAAATTTCCCTGTTCCTGTGCAAGATTGAGGCATGGAAAAAACAGGTTGAGTCTGAACGACAAGGATACTATTATTTTGATGTCAGCTGTGAAGACCCTAATGATGATATCTGTGGTATCTGTGGTGATGGTGGTTCCTTAATGTGTTGTGATGCCTGTCCTTCAACATTTCATCTGAACTGCTTGGGCATTGAGGTGCATCAAATAGAAGACCATTTCTCTTCTTTTTTTTGAACTTGTTGATATATCTGGTATTGCAATTATGAAAGTAGCTGTTAGAGAAACATATGCAACGTTAGCTTTATCCTCCTCTATATATGACATTATTCTCCTGTTCCGTTTTGGTTGGTAGAATCTGAAAACAACGTTGGTGGAAAAAAACTGCATCTAATATTCATTTTAAGATTGAATTTTACTGAAATTCCATACTCTTGATTGCCATATTGTTTGCTTCATTTTCACCTATGAGCTCAGTCCTGGTAGTAACTTTGTGTTTTGGTTCAATTGCCATGAATGTCCAGAAGCCGCCTCCTGGAGATTGGTACTGCACAAACTGCTGCTGTAAGTACTGTGGCATTCCTAGTGGAGGAAGTGATGGGGCAGTTTTATTTTCATGCCATCAGTGTGAGGCAAGATGTATGAATTTTCTCCTGTTATGTTTTCTTGAATAAGATGCTCTTATATAATCAATGTGATCTGGAGTCACCTGTAATGGATTTTGCAGATCATAAAGACTGTACTCCCTGCCCTGAATCCGAGTGTGCCATTCCCAAGTGTCCTACCATTTCCTTTTGTGCTAAAAGTTGTAGAATGGTACAAATGCTGCCTTTTTATGAATTTATTTGTCCATATATTTGCTTTTTGATTTCTCTATAGCTTTAAAATTATTTGAAAAGTCAAGTTATACTTTTGCATGCTTATTATGATAACTTTGGTATATCAAATGTCTATTTCCATGTGTTTGGATGCCTCTCTTTCAATTAGGTGAATAACAATTTTGATATCATGTTATAGCCTTATGCATATTAAGTTATAATGCGTTAGGAACAACCATGATATGCATTACAGATATGAGGAAGACCTTTAGATTAGCATATTATGTCCTTGATGTCTTCATTTTATAGGTTTAATATTTTTTCCTTTCATATGGTAACAACATATCTGGTCATGCTTGGGCCCCTTTCTCGATGTTTTCATTTGCAATGTTCATATCTACATTTTGATGTAAAACTCAAAGAAACTGATTGTGCACCATAGGTATTTTATTTATTTATTCTTTTTTATGATTGCATTAACAACTTTGAGGAAGAACTGCATAGCCTTGAAGCATATATGAAAGTAGTTCTTTCATTTTTGATCATTCTCTTCTAGATTATGCATAACATTTTAATTCCTTATATTCTATAACATTATTATAATTGGTAACCTTAAGTTTCTTAAGTGAAGAAACTTACATCGTCTATATCTATCTTTGGAGAATTTTTAATGTTGCTCGACCTATTATATTTGAGACAAAGCTTTGTTTGAACCTAGCAGAATGTAAGCTTCATGCATGTGCCATATACAATTGGAGCATGGGCCTCTTTAAAATGGGGCATGTTCACTAGATCAACTAACAAAGTATAGAATGAGAAGTTCTTGCTCACTCAAAATCCTTTTTATTTTTTAAAATGGGGCATGGGTGAATCTCTAGGTATTATTTAATTTTCTTATTTAACGTTAAATTTTAATAATAATTTATGTTCATGTTTAATATTGCACCATTTTTTTTTGCAAACATTATTTCACATAAAGTTCTGATGAAACGGACAATCAACTAGAATATCGATTAGGGAAGGTTGTGAAGATAATTTTCCAAAATGTTCTAAAGTTATAGTTTGTTAGTTATAATTGTTATGTTCATGTTTCTTTTGGTCCAAACTATGCTATGCTAATTACGATTGCTGCAGGTTTTCAGTGGATTACAGGAGCTTCTTGGGATGAAACATGATATTGACGCAGGATTGTCATGGAGTGTTGTTAGGTGTTTTGATGATGTGGATTCCTCTGAATTGGCATTAAGGTCACGTCAAGGAGTGGAATGCAATTCAAAGATTGCAGTTGCCTTTGCAGTTATGAATGAATGCTTTCTTCCAATTGTTGATCAGAGAAGTGGCATTAACCTTATCCATGGTGTTGTGTATAATTGTAGGTAAGCATCAATCACACATTATTAATGATTTAACTTTGTAGAGTTTAATCAAGTGATAAGATCCCAAATAGTTGGAACTGGTGACGATGCTATCACACTTTTATTATGTTCAACATTATAGCTGTTCATTAACTAACAATGGTTACCATGCATGAGAACTAGAGAATCATTTATTTGATTATAATTACAATTTAAAATTACAATTTGGTCAAAAAGAATTTTTTTAATCATTATTACAATCTTCCAAATTCTCTTTTTTTTTATTAGTTTTTCTTCTTTTTTATATATAGAAAGATGATATCATTTCACATTTAATCCTAGCTAAATAATTCAGTGTAATATTTTTATTCATATATTTTGAAGATTCTTCAACTATAGTTTGCACTTTTTGTTATATATTTAAATATATTTTGATTTTTTTTCCTTTTAAAAGTTCACTAGGTTTGTCAATTTGGTGCATGGATCTTTTTTGCAACATCTAACACGATCTGCAGTTGTTTATGAAAAGGTCAATGGCTCAATCACCATCTGATGATATATATGTATATTTCTTTTTTATACATTTCTTGCATGCCACAAATCTGACTTTTAGCTTTTTGAAGTTACATTTTTTGCTGCTTGTGGGCCATTTGAGAGGAGCCATACGCCTCCGAATAGGCTATATGCTGCAAGTAACATTTGCAGCTACTAACCAAATGTCAATATTATTTAATTCATCTCTATTCCTTTGCTTTTCTACCTGTTATGATACTATGTTTTTGCTTTTAATGTATAGCTTGTACCTAACTTTTCTCCATGTTTAACTTTGCCTTCCTGGGCAGATCCAATTTGCGTCGGATGAACTTTCAAGGTTTCTACACATTTACTTTGGAAAGAGAAGACGAAATCATCTCTGTGGCATCCATTAGGTACACACATATGTTTATTCTCTTAAACTGTACTGATGATGTTTTTGACAACTAGTTTGTGAGTTAACCTTCTCTACGTCACACTTCCCTAAACATTTCAGTGTGATGGCAATACCTTAGATTTGTTTTGTATCTTGGGCAAATGTTCTCTTAAATGATCCATAATTCTTGTCCTTCATGAGCTTGTTATGTGGAAGTCTTAGTTCTAATGAGATTTGTATGGTTGACTATAACTTATCTAACCTGCAAATTGATGCTATCTGATTGATTTTCTTCAAGTTTACTATAATTCTAGCATCTTATCTTTTTTAATTGCATTTCAGTGTCTGATGGCAACACCTTAGATTTGTTTTGTATCTTGGGCAAATGTTCTCTTAAAGTAACCATAATTCTTGTCTTTCATGAGCTTGCTATGTGGAAGTTGATGCTAATGAGATTTGTATGGTTGACTATAACTTATCTAACCTGCAAGTTGATGCTATCTGATTGATTTTCTTCAAGTTTTCTAGATTTTTAGCATCTTATCTTTTTTAGTTGCAAGATTGCAATTTATTGATAGATATTAATTTTCCTATGTTGAAGCAATACTTTCAAATCATCATTATCACAATTGGTAGAAATAATAAAAAGATATAAATTCAGATTGTATGAAATGGTAGGATTAGCAAAATCAAATTTTATAGGAAAAATAAAAAAGATAAAAAGTAACTATTTTATAATATGACATTATGAAAGAGGTTAACAAATCCTTAAAAGAATACCCATTGTGTATTGTTAAATATTATATTATTAATAGTACATAATACAACAAAAATAATCAAATGTTTGCCCCAATAAATGGGATTGACTGGGGATCCTCTACACTATTAGACTATATCTCCTATTATATCCTCATATATATTTAAATGAATTTTATCCTGATTTATCGTTATTAATCAAGTCTTCTTTAGTTTGCCTTTTTCTTGATTAATGTACGTATTTATTATATTTTCACACCGTTTAGCAGTGTCATTTATTGGTTGTCAAGTATATTCTTGCCTTCCTAACCGCATTTCTAGTAGTTTTTCTTCAATATACTTCATTCTCACTTTCACTCTAATGGTCTCATTTCTTATACTCACATCCACTTCATCACTCATCTTTTGCTTGTGTGTTCACTTCATATGAACTTCATATAACATAGCAAGTCTAACCGTAAAACTTCCTTTTAAGCTTTAGAGACACCTTACAATTATAAAGAACATATGACTCCCTCCTCCATTTCAACCATCTTGCTTGTAATTTATGTAAAATATCTCTTTTAATCCTTTCATCTTTTTGAAAAAACAATCTTAAGTATTTAAACTCTCATTATAGATAACACGTCAACTTCTCTTCTAACAATTTCCCTACTACATTTAATACTATTAAACTTAAATTTAATGTATTCGGTCTTTACTAAGTCAAACTTTTATTAGATTATTATTTGATTGCATGATATTATAAATTTGCATATTAATGAATAATAATCGACAATAAAAAAGTGACAACCAATAACAAATATCATATTATTGATATAGAATTACTGAGCAATATTAGATTATTAAATTTTTTTTTTTGAATAAACTTGTATAATATAATCATTCTATATTATAGGATTAGTTGTGTCCAATATACCTGCATTGAGTTTTATTCAAAGGGAAGAGAGTATTTTGGGCAATATTAATTAAGAGAGGTTACTGCATTCTCATTCGATCCATACAATGTCTCTTGTCAGCATTGTGCGTGTGAGAGGGATGGTGCGGTAGTTTGAACAAGCAATAGGCAAGCTTGCAGCAAATCTGGAGCTGCAAAAAAGTTGAGAAATTCAAGCAGATTCAATTAATTGTCGAGTCTCTCATTTTGGCATGTGAGTTCGGTAGGATTCAAACTGGGATCCTTGAGAATTTGGTTATATTGTTGATTTTTCAAATCAGTTCAATCAAATTTTAACTGATTCATCCATTTTTGTTCTGAATTTGACAAAATGTCATCATTCTGTAAAATTTAACTTACTGCTACATAACTTTTTTTGAATTTTTTTTTTAAAATTTACTGTGTTTTTTTTAAATTTTATTTATCTATTTTTTTAGATCTGCATGACATGCCCCACTTCTTCCAATGATTGGATTGGCCTTTCATATTGATATTGGATAATTTTTACAACTATGTTTTAAATTACTGTCTAAACTACATTTCCCATCTCCAAACAGAGTAGTTTTCCCCTTTTCTTCCCTTCCCACGCTCTTCATTCCCCTTCATCTGATCGATTAATTCTCTTGTTATTATTATCCATTTACAACCACGTTTTTTTTATAATTACTTTCCACAAGTGTTGTCTATATTGTTGGTTAATAGCTATTATAATGAATGTTGTCAACCTAATAGTTTGCTGTTATTGCCCCATGGGTAGTATTGCAGTTAACCCTTCTTGCTCTTCCTATAGTTTTCTTTCTTATTTTTGTTTCTTCTCTTTCTCTTGATGCTTGGTTGGGTTCGATTCATTCAGTTAATATGTCAAAAAGTCTGGTCAAGGCACATTAGTCGCTGGTAGTTTGTTTAGGCTTATTGGTGGATGGAACCTGACAAGTCAAATTCCATGCTTAGCCTAGATTTTATGATTATGACTCAATTGGGCAATGTTGGCAAACCTAACAACCTACTATGGATAATCACCGTAGTAATTGATGCACCGGTATTTGATCTTACCAAGATAGCAAAGCTAATATTTGCAAACAATATTAAGTTAAATTGCAATCAAAAGGGTAAGTTTTCTTTGAATAGTTAAAGGTATCATTAGAACTTGGATTCCTTTTTGCATGCCCTATTTGCTTAAACATGATACTGAGTTTTGTAAATTTTATTGTGTCAAGTAGAATTTTTGGAACCAGATTTGCAGAAATGCCTTTTATTGGGACCAGAAACATGTACAGACGCCAAGGGATGTGCCGTTGGCTTCTTAGTGGAATTGAATCAGTAAGTGCTTTCTCTAGCAATCTTTTATAGAAAAAAAAGCAAATGGGACTTTATATTGTTCCATTCTTTTGATTCTGAATCCTACTACAGATTCATGTAAATCTTGACTATATATATATTTTCTCTCTTTCTAATTCCATATAGTCAATCAACTTTATAGAAAGTGGAAGCCTTGAGTCCAAATCATACTTTTGACAATAATATTATCTCATCTATTCATTTGTTGGATTTAGATTATAACACACACACACATCAAGGAAGAGTATTAATTATATGAATATATAGATGAAAGAAAATCAAAAGAGCGCCTTTCTTTATTCCTATCATCAAAAAGGCATCTCTCTTTTAAAAATTATTAAGACAACACCCTACTTATATTTTCTACTAAAAATACTCTTCGTGTTACACCTTGGAGTTGTTTTGTACAAAACACATCTCCCTTGGAGCTGCTTTGACCAAAACAGCTCTATCTTGGAGCTACTTTGCAAAGCAGCTCCAACGTGATTTTTCTTCTATCTTTTTTAGTTTTTTAAAACAACTAATGCTAATCGTAAGTCCGAATGAAAAATGTTGAGAGTTACATTAGGTTAACCGACCAACGTCAAACACATGTGAATGTTTTACGAATGCATCTGAAATAATGTTGTAGGGTTCGATTCCAATGTCTTGGCAAAGACTGCTACATCTAAATGAGAACTTAAGTATAATTTTAAATATATAAGAGTTTTCATATCATAGGTTAGATAAGAACAAATATTATACAAATGAAAATTATCTTAAATTAAAATATGAAACACAGGAATGTTTACTAGTAAAACAATGGAGGTCGTGGATACAATGAAAATTTTGTATCTTGTGTTTATAAGATACAAAATGAGCAGACAAAGATGATAGAGAACTCAAGTTTTAAGTAATAGTACATAGAAAAGAGAAATAAAAAATGAAGTAATAAAAGTAGTTAGAAAGGGGATAGGATTATAACTCTTAAGATAGTGGTGGAGAAAGAAAGTATTAATGTAATGCACCTCAATTAAGATTAGAAGAAGACACCAAATATAGGTTTTCAGAAGAACTAGATGTGAGGTAGGGCACAAAATTCTGCCAAATGAGATGATTTTAATAGGAGATCTAAATGAGCATGTAAGAATAAGAAGCGAAAAATATGATAGGGTACATGAGGGTTATGATTTTGGAATGAGAAATGAAGAAGGAAAAATTATATTGAATTTTATGATAGCATATGAAATTAGAATATTTAATGTGTTTCAAGAAAAGAGAGCATTTGTTTATTTTCAAAAGTGGGAATAATAAGTCGTAAATTAACTTTCTTATGGTCAAGAAGAAGATAAAAAAATTTATAAAAATTGTAAGGTTATCCTTAGAGAAAATTTAACTACTCAATATAAGTTAGTAGGGTTAGTGTAACGCCCCTAGTTTTTTTTTTTTTTTTAAAACACATAATAAAATATAAACTGTGGGC
>JBBMJZ010014210.1:0-11156 GCA_037833815.1 Zingiber zerumbet | reverse complement strand
AAACTTCAAAGCAGCAGAAGGGCTATTTTGTCAAAGTTCTCAAAATTCACGTTGCTGAGAATGTTTCTACTTCTAAATCGAAAGGCAAGAAGAAGAAGAAACAAGCAAAGAAGGTGAATCGATCTCTAGGGACTGGAACAAAAAGCATGTGTGAAGAAGCCAAAGGGCAAGTGCTTCACATACAAACAGTCTAGACATTAAAAGCTAGACTGTCCTCTTAGGAAAAAAATAATATAGGTATCCATTATTTTCTAGTAGTAGAAACATGTTTAGTGGTATTATCTACCGGTACCTGGTGTGTAGATACGAACGTCGCGTACGTTCTTCTCGTCCACCGGTGTACTCTTCCGCGATCACCTCGTCCCTTGGACGCACCGAGCCCGTTGGCTCTCTCCCCGTGTCATCCTTCTCGCTAGCCGCGTCTTCTGCTCGACTTCCTGTATTCCTAAGATCCTGCACACCTAGACATAAGGGTTAGACACAACAGGACTTAACTTAACTTGTTTGATTACATCAAAACACCTTGGGGTTCCAACACATAGGCTATATGGTTTCAGGCTCTAAAGCTAATAATGCTTCAATTCATCAAAGTTCTGAGTTATCAATGCCCAAGAGTTTTATGTTTCAGTAACAATACAGAATATTGTATGTAGTTCAATGCATTTTTACTAAATTTTTCGTTCCATAATTAGTGAATGAGTTAATAAATCGCTCACTTCTTAGTATTTTTGTTAATTTGGTTCTTCACAAGCAATCATTCTCTACCATATCAATGAGTATGCACAGTCATTATCTGTTCCCGAAAAGCTCACTACAAAAAACCAATGAATTAGGGACAAAATTTTTTATCCCAAATCGACAACAAATTTAGCAACAAAATACAATTTCGTCTCAAAATAGCAATGAATTTTGCAACTAAATAATTTTAAAAATTAGCAACAAATAAAATTCCATCGCAAATTTCATTGTAGTTTGGCAATGAAAGTTAATTTTCATTCTAAATTCTACGACAAATAAAATATTCGTTTGTATTTTGCAACGAAAATGATATTCGTTGCAAATTCTATGACAAATTAATAATTTGTTGCATATTTGCGATGAATATAAAATTAGTCACAGAAGCTTCATATTTTATTGAAGTCAAATATGGGACGAATCCATAGATTCATCCCCAAATTTGGGATGAATCCAAGATTCGTCCCAGAATTAAAAAAATAACAAAAATAAGAATAAAAGAATTGAAACCTCTAAATATAGACCTAAAGATGTCAGAATTTTATGAAACAAGTTTTGATGTGTCCGTATATTTTCCTTGATTGTAAAAATATCATCATCCATAATTTTAACCTAATATAGTAAGTGTGGTAATTTTTAACCTGAATTTAACCTAATTCATGTTAAAAAAAATTACTATACTAAATATATTAGGTTAAAATTATAGATGAGGACTTTTTTATGATCAGGAGAAAATTATGAACACATAGAAACTTGTTTCATAAAATTCTAATATTTCTATGTCGATATTTAGGACTTCTAATTCATTTTTATTATTTTTATTATTTTTTAATTCTGGGACGAATCTTGGATTTATGACAAATCCAAAGATTAGTCCCCAAATCTAGGATGAACCCAGGATTCATCCCAAAATTGGAAAAATAAAGAAAAAAAAAGAAAAATGAATCAATAGCCTTAATTATGAATCTAGAGATGTCAGAATTTTATGAAATAAGTTTCTATGTATTTGTATTTTTTCCCTGATCATAAAAAAATTATCATCTATAATTTTAACCTAATATATTGAGTGTGGTGATTTTTTAACATGAATTTAACCTAATTCATATTAAAAAATTACCACACTCAATATATTAGGTCAAAATTATGGATGAGGACTATTTTAAGATAAGAAGAAAATTAAAAACACATAGAAATTTGTTTCATGAAATTTCAACATCTCCAAGTCGATATTTAGAGCTTCCGATTCATTTTTATTATTTTTCTATTTTTTATAACTCTGGGATGAATTCTGGATTCGTCCTAGTTTTGGGGATAAATCCTGGATTCATCCTAGATTTGGTGACAAATCCAGGGATTCATCCCTAAATCTAGGATTCATCCCAGAATTGGGGAAATTTAAAAAAAAAAATCGGAAGCTCTAAATATGAACCTAGTTGTGTCAAAATTTTATGAAATAAGTTTCTTTGTGTTCGTACTTTTTCCTGATCATAAAAAAATTATCATCCATAATTTTAACCTAATATATTGAGTGTGGTGATTTTTTAACATAAATTTAACCTACTTTATGTTAAAAAATCACTACACATAATATATTAGGTCAAAATTATGGATGAGAACTTTTTTAAGATTAAGAGAAAATTATGAACATATAAAATCTTATTTCATAAAATTCCAATATCACTAGATCCATATTTAGTGAAACTAATATAATTTACTATTAATTAAGTATCTTAATGTTTAACGAATGTTTGAATATGTGTTTGAAACTTAAAATCTAGATCTAGAGATGTCAAAATTTTATGAAATAAGTTTTTATATGTTCAAACTTTTCCCTTGATCATAAAAATATCATCATCCATAATTTTAACCTAATATATTGAGTGTGGTGATTTTTTAACCTGAATTTAACCTTATTCGTGTTAAAAAAAATCACTACACTCAATATAATAGGTTAAAATTATGAATGAGGACTTTTTTATGATCAGGAGAAAATTATAAACACATAGAAACTTGTTTCATGAAATTCTGACATTTCTAGGCCGATATTTTGGGCTTCTAATTTATTTTTATTATTTTTATTAATTCTAGGATGAATCCTAGAATCGTCCAAGATTTGGGGGCAAATCCTAGATTCAGCCCAGATTTAGTGACAAATCTAGGAATTTATCTCCAAATCTCGGATGAATCCAAGATTCGTCCTAGAATTGGAAAAATAAATGGAAAAAATGAAAAATGAATTGGAAGCCCTAAATATAAACCTAGAGATGTCAGAATTATATGAAACAAGTTTCTATGTATGTAAAATACGGCAACAAATAATAATTAAATAATAAGATTTAATAGGAAAATATCATTAACAGAATTTTTAGGAATTTATAGAAATCTTTTGGAATTTAATTGGAGCCCGTAAGGCGTGTTTTGAGGGGATGCGCTTATAGGCTTGGGAAAAGCCTGTTTGGAATACCCAAAGATGGGAGTTGATTGAAGAATTTAACCTAGGGTTTAATTAAAATGCCTAAGTTAATTTCTTTTCTTTTTTATTTTATTTTCCGTATTCCTCTCGTTTTCTTCCTCTCCTCCCGATTCCGTCTCCTCCCCTTTCCTCTCTGCCCGACGCCATCTCCTCCCCAACCGACGCTGCCTCCACCAAGTCTCGTCGACATCTCCTCTTTGTCAGGCTCACGACGCCCTCATCTTCTTCCTCGATCCACCGACGCTGGCAGATGAAAAACCACCCGTGCCCTAGTCATTCCTCACCGGTTGATTTCTTTTCTTCTAGCCCAAGAAGTTGTTGCCGGTTGATTTCTTTTCTTTTCTTCCAGTTGATTTTTTGTGATAAAAAAATATTGTTGCAAATCTAGGATGAAATTTTATATTTGTCTCAAAATTCCTCCCAGTTCTAGGATGAATCTGTGGATTTGCCTTAGAATCTGGGACGAATTTGGAACCAATTGTGAATTCGTCCCAGAATCTGGAACGAAATTTGGGACGAAAATTAATTTGTCGCTGATCATAAATTTATTAAATTATTATTTTCGTCGTCAAATTCGCCGCCAATTCTGCAACAAAAATAATATTCATCGTAAAGTTAGCTATGATAATTTTAGGACTGAGTATTATTTTTGTTGCAAAATTGGTGACGAATTTGGCAACAAATTTCTAATTCGTTGCCAATTTTGCGATGAATATTATTTTTGGGACAAAAATTTTTTCATCCCAAAATTCATCCTAAAAATTTTTCAACGAAATTTTTTTATAAATTCGTACCAGAATTTATCCCAGAACATTATTTTTTTTGTAGTGGCTGTTCCAGAATATCGAGCCAATTGAAGAAGTATGCCTTAATTTAATCTATCTTATGAGTTATTAATAAGATGATGATTTTTATTCTGCCTTTATTTTTTCCTAGGCAGCAAATAGCTCCCCGTGTATGTCTTCTTCTTCTAGATGTTGTTGTGCAAAGAGGGGACAAGATCTCTCAACCTCTAACATGAAAGAAGATAAAGTGATCGCACGGAGCATGAGACAAAGACACACAAGAAAAAGCAAACACGAGGAATAAGAAAAAGGAGAATAGTTACCGTAGTTCGGCCGCGTGTCTACTCCACAAAACAGTGAATGCTTTATTATTAGAATTTTCTCTATACAAAATAATTCTCATCATAATGATGATACTATCAATAAGTTCACAATGATCCCTATAAATAGTATTTAAACTCCAACATATCAAAATAGATCCAAAAAATTACAACATAATTTCATTAGAAAAAATCATAATAAAATTATGTTATGAAAAATTATAACAAAATTATTTTCACTGTTTCTTTCTTTTCATCCATGACATCATTAGTTTTGGCCTTCACTCATATATAAGTCATTAGTCAATAGTTGCATTAGCTTGTGAAGATATTTCACAAGCCTCAGTAAGTTTAATTTTTTTTGTAATTGACACATTTTATTTTTACTTTCCTCAATGATGCCTCATTTTTCTCAATCAAGAACTAGTATTACAATTAATTTTAATATGATAAAGTAAAAAGTGAATCAAATGAATTCATCAACTCCTATGTGTATATCTAAGGGGCTTGTACATTTTGATATAAATTTTTAGATTGTATTTAAATATTTGTAGATACACTTTTTGTTGAAGTAGGCCAATCTTCTTGATTAAACATATGTGGATTTCATTTGTTGGTTTTAACACTTTATTTGTGTTAATACAAGTTGAATTCATTTTTAATTTTATAGATATTCATGATATATTTATTCAATTTTGGTAAGTAAAAAATATTTTTTTATTACAATATTTTATGAAATAAAATGACGGTAAAGGTAGTTCAAATACTTCATAAATTTATTAAATTAGTGATGTGGTAATCAATAATTTTTAGTTAAATTTAAATTGTATCATGGTAAAATATGAACTATTATTTCTATACTACAAATAAATAGTGTAATAATACAATACAAAATACTTCGGAAAATTTTAATCGCAACCAATTAAAAATAATATTTACTTCGATATTTTTATGGAATAAATGAAATAAAAGAGTCATTTTACTTTGAAATTGGTTCAATTTTAACTAACTATGTATTCATAGACAAGCCAAAGATTTTGTTTTTTTATTAGATATAATTTCTATTTTAAGGTGAAGTAATAAAAGACTTTTTTTATTCACGTGTGTCTATTTTAATATTTTATCTATTTATTATTTCATTATATAATGAAAGTCTAAAAAAAAAATTCTACTAGTAGTCGTCTTATATTAATGGTTTAGATTTATTTTTAGAATAAATTTTTTTTAAAAAAGTAATAAATTTAAAATTGCATTTAAATTACTAAATTTTATAAAAAAAAAATTTCCTCGATGCCTGAATAATTTGTAGAATACCTTTCATATTACTTGTTAGTACAATCTTAATAGAAAAGAAATTTTTTAAAATTAAAATTAATAAAATCTTATTTACGCTTAATAATATCTCAAAATATTAAATAATTTAATAATTTTACCAATTAAAAAAATTATTATCAAAACTAAAATATAAACATTGAATTAGTAATTTTGTATTAAAAAAAAGTTAAAAAACTAAATTTTATATAAAAATTTATTTTTTAAAAATTAGTATTTATTTTTTTAAAATATTAAACTCTAAATGTTTTTCTATCCAGAACTCAAAAATAATTTAGACGGCTCTCTATTCAACCTCAAATAATTAGGATAAGCACGACTTCTCTATTTTTTTAGCCACGTTGATAATGCTCGTACTAAATCGAAGGTATTGGATAAATTTATTGGAAATTTGTTGTTTGATAGTTAGATGAAGTTGGATATTACAAGAATATTCAATGGCATCACAGTTCAGACTTCAGACTCTGGGTCTTCAGTCACATAGTTCTTATCCTCATCCCCGAATGTTTTCTCCAGTTCTAAAGTTCCACAGCACGTGGAGCTGAACCAGTACTTCTTCGCGATTCCCTTGTGATTTGATTTTTCATAAAAGAAATCAACTATTGTAGGCTTACAACGGTCAACGAAGAAAGGGCAGAAACAATTAACAATCCAAAATGACATGCACCATCATTATTATTATTTTTATAAAAAATAATATTTTTATTTAAAAAATATTCTTATATCAATATGGCCGTAGATTTATTTTTATGATAAAAAAATATGAATGATTGTTATTTTCAATGATTTTACATATGAAGGAACAAATGCATTGGACCCCGAGTTTATGTCGAAGCTCATGGAGTGCAGTCCGTTTCGTCGTCTTTATGTCGACTCTGTGATATGCAAGGATCCACCTCGCCCTGCGTCGGTCCAGGTTCATGCAATTAATAGCCATGGCCTCATTCACCACTCGTCAATCGTCATCCTCCTGACGACTCTCGACTCGTTTCCTGACGTTGCTCGGCCTTTGTCTGTTCCCCGAAGCTTCCTTTAATTTACGAGACGCTGGCCAGCAAGTCCTTCCTTCTCTATCTATCTATCTTGCAGCGAAGAAGAATTCCTTAATTCACAGAGAGATCACAGCATGTCACCGGATCTGCCGCTGGCTCAAGCTCTCATCGCGATCCGTGACGCCACGGAACAACTGGGCCTCCTGCTACGGCCGGAGCTGCTGGAGAACTCCGCGGCGAAGTGCGCCTTCGATGACCTCGTCAGCTCGGTGTTGCGCTCGCTTTCTCTAGCAGAGGATATCGGTTCAACTTCTTGTGGCGGGAAGAGGAAGAGCAGCTCGGCATCATACCACAAGAGAAGAATTTGCAGGAGAAGGTGGCAACAGTAGTACTCAAGTCAACTACCTTAATCTTGTATGATCAAACGACATCTTAATTAATTACTTACTTTGTCTGGTAGATCACAATCTTATTCCTGTCAAAAAATCCTTTCAAAAACCCTGGACGATGGCCATTCCTGGAGAAAATACGGACAGAAAGACATCCAAAGCGCTAAGTATCCAAGGTATATACAACTTAAAATGTCAAAGTTCGATGGAACTAACATATCATCTTATATGTAAAATTGCAGGAGCTATTTCAGATGCACCCACAAGACTGAGCAAGGCTGCAAGGCTATGAGGCAGGTTCAGGTATCAGAGGAAGATCCCTCTAGTTATGTGATCACCTATTTGGGTGAGCACACGTGCCAAGATCCTCTCTTGGTTCCTCAAATCATCAGCACCGCAGGTGCTGCCAAGGGTTCCCAGCAGTCGACTAGCTATATCAAGATTGCAGAAGCAGTAGTTCCACAACCTCCGCCATTTGGAACCGATGGCGATGTGACTTCCACTTGGAGCATGGAGCTGGAGTACTTCATGGCGGACATGCCTGAGTTCGAGGCTTTGCTTGACTTTCGTGCTAGCTAATTAGTAGTTCTTCTCCGGGTGTAGGAATTTGTTGTGCATATATATGGCAAAATGGATGTGGATATATCGAAGACGAAATCAGGCAGGAAAAACTTTTTCTTTCTTGCTTTATATATATTTCGTAAATTACTGTACAATAAATGCATGCAGAACCTCCGAGGTTATCGATGCGGCTCACCGTATGCATTGCAACTTAACGTATTTTAAGTGGGAACACGCAGATGTCGTGCATCATCCTGTAAATAATTATTTGGTCAAGCCAATTAAACAAATCATGTTTCGTGTCAAGATGCCAATTTAAAGTAGAGACTTATGGTGAATTATATTGCTAGACTTGATAAATAAATTTATCAAGCAAATAGTAAAATATAAAACGAAGACTAAAGTTCATATATAGTTGGAAAACACATAAACTAAATCAATTGTTTGTGAGTAATCTTGATTTTTAACTTCACACACACACACATATACACATATATATATATATATATATATATATATAAAAGATGACGTGTTGATGACGATGATTGGATGGTTGATCGAAATAAGACTTTTTTTCTTCTTGGTGAGACATTATTACGATCCTGTGCGCATGCCAACGATCTAACATAGGGTTAGTAACCAAAAACCATAGAAGAAGATCTCTGGCAAGACCCTCTGACACTCAGGTTAGTATGGTTCTGGATGAAGAAATGGGGAACAACAGAAAAAAGGCGTTCGTGTGAGAATGAGGTTCAGGTGATGCAAATTGCATACTTTGTCAACAGAGAGGGTCCTCCTTTGTATATCACATCTCATAATCTCCGTGATCATGAGGTGACATCTTATACAGGAGTTTATTAGTTTGTTATGTAATGAGTATCCGAAGAATCTTTTATCTACCTACAGATGTACCTCTTTTGTCATTTATGTCTTAGTCCTTTGCTGAAGTTGTTACAAGAATATGGTGTCATAAATGACCGCCAAATGGGAAACAAGATAACCCCTGAAGGAGGTTCTAAAGGAATGTTCCCCTACAATTCCAACATGTTGTTAAAATATTATTTGTTGTTTGTCTGCTAAATATATCTCGACTAGCTAGCAAGATTGACCGTCCTTATGCATGTCCTTGCATTGAGCTACGTTGTTATGTATTGAATGCTATCATAAATTCGGTCAGAGATTCATATGATATGTTAAGCATGCTAGAATCTATTTAGGCAACCATCTAATAAACTGTGTACTGAAGATCCATTCAGAAGTAAGTACACAAATAAGTTTCTTAATTCCGGCCTACTTCATGGTTGATCGTGCATGAAGAGCTCTACGAAGTTAATTGCCTCGAACCCAGATAACATTTACTCTAGCCAAGTATATATGGAGAGATTTATAAGGCTACAGGTCTTGAGCCCGGCCAACCTGTCATTTGGCCGGACATACACAGAGAGATTTATGAGGACAAGTGCTTTAGATTTAGCCGGTATGTAATCTGGGCGGGCACACATGGAGAGTTATGGGGCTAAGTGCTTTAGGCCGGTTGGTCTTTCATCCGGCTGACACACATGGAGATTTATGGGGCTAAGTGCTTTAGGCTCGACTAGTTTTTCATCAGGCTAGGCGCACATGGAGGGTTATGGGGCTAAGTGCTTTAGGCCTTGCTGGTCTTTCATCCGACTCGGCGCACATGGAGAGTTATGAGGCTAAGTGCTTTAGGCCTGATTGGTCTTTCTTCCGACCGAGTGCACATAGAGATTAATTTATGATGCTAAGTGCTTTAGGACCGACCAACTTTTATTCTAACTGATCAGCCCTTTCCCGCATGACTTGTTATTTAATCGAGCTAGACCCAAGAGCCTTGATGTCGGGCAAATCACAAAGCTAACCGAGAAGTATACTCCTATCCTAACTTTGACTGGCATGTCGCCTTCACTTTAATTGTCATGTCGCATTAACTTTGACTGCCAGATCATTTCTTGGGTCAGCTTATTACTTACTGCATCACTAACCTCCCCTTCAAGTCTATTCGAAGGAGGCATAGCCAATTGACTGGATCTAAGTCTTATTTTCACCCACTCACCCTTTTTATCAAGGTCCTCTGACTATTCATGCTCTTCTTTGCGACCCAAGCACTTAGCTGCTTTTTCAAAAACTGTGTATTGGTAGCTGGTCATTCAAAAGGAAAAAGTACTAAGGGTGCACTGAAAAGCACTCTAGCAGCGAAATGATTTGATTGCCATATCTATCATAAATGCCTATTTATGGGTGGAAGCTACGTGACATCACTCCTTGTTTCTCAAAGCGGTCGTTGATGCACACTACTTCATGCGACTCAACGACACACCTTTCCCTACAAATCAACTGCTCTTCAAGCACATGGCGTTTTGATCAAACGGTTGTAATTAAACTATTCTTTATTAAAATCCTAAGCAGTTGACATTCCTAGTACTTCGAACTTCATCTTCTTTGATTTCTTTTCTGGCGAACCTTCTTCCCTAATCTTTTCTTCTCTCATACCTCAAGCAATCCAGTAAGTCATTCCTTTTCACTTGTCTTACACTTTCTTATGGCTCAAGAATCCTTCGCCCCCTTGTATACCTTCACCAGCTCGAGTTTTGATGATTTTGATAGAGATTTCCTATACTCTAGATATGTCATTCTCAATATTAACATATCACCTTTCCTTCTCTGGACGATCATCCTCATCACCCTTCTCTTAACCACATTACTTTCTTTTCTAACCAGTTAGCAGCTGGTCTCCGCTTTCCTATCCATCCCTTTTTACCGGTAGTAAGTCAATACTTCTATATCTCGTTACAACAGTTCGTCTTAAACGCCTTTCGATATATGTGTGGGATGTTCATATTGTTCCATCTATTTGGGAAACCTCCTCTCCACAATCTGTATCTCTTTTCCTATCCTAAGAAATCAAACCAGGAGTTTTTCTTTTCCAGTCTCGACCAAAGGCAATCTTCTTTGAGGACATGCCATCCTCAAACAAAGGCTGGAAATCTCATTTCTTTTTTATGGAAATGCCTGATCCTACTATCTGGTCCACCTTGTGGAAATCTTCCTTTCCTCCTCTCCCTCATCTTGGAATGTTCAAGCAAGATCCAATCTATATTTCCTACCCCCCCCCCCCCCAAGTTGAGCAACCAACATTTTATAATCCATAAGTGGCTTCATGAAAGCTTTCTGTATCTGTTTGGCTTAAGCCCCCTGCTCTTTTGGTAAGTTTTAATAATTTAATGCTTACGTTATTGCTAACTGAGATATTTTTTATTCTATGCAATGTATGGATTTTGAAAATCCCTGGTCGATGAAGTAATTGACTTATCTATTGAAGAACTCTGCCTTAAGGAGCATGAATTGTTGGCTGAACGAGGCCTACCCCTAGTTGCCCCTTCTGGTTGGGCCTTTGAGAGTCATGCGATCGAATCCAATGTAGCCACCACTTTTGGAGAGTTGCATGATGTGCATAGATTATATACACTTTTATGCATGTTTGGACGCGCATCTACTTGTATTTCATTAGCATAATCTATGTTTATTGCACCCTATTTTATTATAATGTC